>CM029012.1:252942558-253225058 GCA_016801055.1 Panax notoginseng
GCTACATGTTGTAGCGGCTGAGTCAAAAAGGAGTTGCTCCCAACAATCGGTTGCTGTGGATGCAACCATATATATATATATATATATATATATATATATATATATATATATATATATATAGTATCTCGCTTAACAAGAAAATAATAATTAATTGACAGTCATGTAAAATTTTTTATACCACCGACATGCGGGTGATACGTATAAAAAGGGGTCTATAGCAACGTACACACCGATACAAATAAGTTTGTAATACTCTCTCTTTCTATTTTATATTTTTGAAGTAAATTTATAAATTTATTTGAACTTAATTAATACATCTGTAATTATTATAAAACTAATTAAAATATTATTAACTGTACATGTGCAGCGTTGCAAGAAAAAAACATTAACTAAAAGAGTCGATCGAGAATTATGGGTAAGTACAGGATTAGAGAGAGAGGCATAATCTATTATCTATTATATATACTAAATCACAGTACATGACACAATATATTGACACATGTCCTTCTATAAATTTAACACATGTCCATCCTAATTAATGTTTCTTATTGCCTTTGACAAAAATACCCTTGACAATTACTTAGGATATTATATATTGATCACCTTATTTTATGGATATTATCAACAGCCACATTATTTTAGGATCCATTAATTAGGTAACTCTCTCAGGCAGCAACCAGATTGGATCAATTTAAACACGATAGGGCCAACTTGCTTTTATAAAAAATTAGTTTTACTTATTTGAAAAGTAAATTTCCTTTAATATTAGACTTTTATTTATTTTACCTACTTTTCATGTGCCTAATAAATTAATTCTATGATTAATTAATTACTTTCATAGTTCCATGTAATTAAAAATTATTTCCACATTCATTTTAAAACTTCAATCTATTAGCTTCCAAAAATTCTTTCAATTATTTGAACCACGCTAATTGATTCTAAAGATATGAAAATTTATTTGCTTAGCCAATTTATGGAAAACTCAATCAATTAATAAATTATGGAATGCTTAAATAATATAAAACTCATCCCAAGATTTATGAAAACAATATTGGTTAGATATATGAAAGATAATAAATCTTTTAAAAACTTATTTTCTAACCAACTCCATCAATTATTGGAAGTACTAAAATTCAACATTTTAAAACATTTTCATATTTATTATTTTATTCTTTGTGCCAATTACGCGACCAACATTTTTTCATCCAATTGAATCATGCTACTTAAAAAATAAATCCTTGAAGGATTCAATCAACAAAGTAATCGACAACTTTTTATAATTTTTATGGAATATAACATTCAATCAACTTATTACAAATTGATTTATTCCAATAAAGAAGTCATGGTTCTTAAGGAAATGATTCAAACAGAATTCACTAAATAATAGGAACTTTTAATATGGAACGAAATGAATAAAAAATTAATCTCTTTTAACAACTCGGATAGACAACTCATTACCATTTCATTGACCACTTCTTAAATCATGAAATATGATATATTAATTAATTAGACCAATTGGAAATTGAATCGGGCAGTTTGAAAGTAAGCTTATGCTCAATTAAGATTTCGATATTTTCATATTTATTTTAATACACCAATTAAATAATTCCATATTATGAACCATTAAGGTTCAGATTTTTCATTATATTTTCATATTAATTTTGAAAGATTAATATTTTGAATTTATAATCCACTAAATCACTACAAATCTAAATTGTTCTGGTAATATCAACTGTTCTGATATTATCCTTTTTAATTTAATTATTATATCCTAAAATCACTATTTTTTTAATCCCAAATTAATATTTTTATTTTATAATCCTCTAAATCACTGCAAATCTAAACTGTTTTGATAATGTCAACTTTTCTGATATTATCCTTTCTAATTTAAGTATTATCTCTTAAAATCACTATTTTTTTAATTCCAAATTAATATTTTGAATTTATAATTTACTAAGTCACTATAAATCTAAACTGTTTTGGTAATGTCAACTGTTACATAATTACACTGGTTTTTGAATTTTATAATATTATACTTTTTATAATATTATACCATGCATATATATAAGTTCCAACATTATTAACAGTGACAACCCAATAAATCTATTTTTTAGAATTTTACAGTATTATATACCATTTATAATCTTATACCATACATTATCATACATATATATAATCCTGCACTAATATGTTTATTTTATAAACCCTAAAATCCACTATTTTTCTAAACTGTTACTAATTTAATTATGTTAAAACATAATTATTATATCCTAAAATAATTATTTTTTTAATATTATAACATTCATAATTATACCATACATTATATCTACGTATATGGTATATTATTATAATACATGTATATAATAAAATCACTACTTATCTAAACTGTGCAGATATTATCATTACTAATTTAATTATATTACAACATAATATTATACCATTTATAATTATATTACAAAATAATATTATACAATTTAAAATATTTAAAATAAAATTAAAATAACAAATAATACTAATCATAAGTTACTATGTTGATTTTATAATCCACTAAATCGTTACTTTTTCAATTTAAACAATTTTTATATTATCATAACGTAATTATTATCTTCTAAAATCATTACTTTATAATCCTTCATTATTATTTTGATTTTATAATCCCTTAAATCACTATACATCTAAACTGTTCTAATAATGTTAACTGTTGTAATATTATCATTACTAAATTAATTATTATCTACTAAAAGCACTACTTTTTTTAATCCCAAATTAATATTTTAAATGTATAATCCTCTAAATCACTACAAATCTAAACTATTTTGGTAATGTAAACTGTTTTGATATTATATTTTCTAATTTAATTATTATCTCCTAAAATCACTACTTTATGATATTATCATTACTGAGCTATTATCATTACTCTCCGTTATTTATCCTAATTTTCTTATCAAATATCCGATCAATCCCCTTGCAGCAATTGTTGATATCACATATCCTAATTTATTGAAAAATTTTGAGAATGACTTTTATTTCCAAGACCAAGCCATCCTTGCTCCTACACTTGATGCTATAAATAAGTGAACGAATATGTGATGTATTTATGGTCAGGTGATGAAGTACCATATCTAAGATGTCCTATGTAAGGTTGATGAAAACTCAAACAGCTATGAAGGCATTTACACCCTATAATTTTTGAATAGCATTACATCTTCTGGAATGTCAAACGACAAGATAACGTTGAAGATTGGGGTTCCTGTAATGTTGTTCCGAAATATAGATCAGTGATCTGGTTTGTGCAATGTCACGAGATTAATAGTAACTCAATTGGGAAAACATCTGATATAAGCAAAAGTAATTTCAGTCAGTAATTTTGGACATAAAATTTTCATACCTCGCTTGGTCTTAACACCGTCAAACATTAGATTTCCTTTAAAATTCCAACAAAGACAATTTCCTTTGGTTGTTTGCTTTTCATGACAATTAATAAGAGCCAGTGACAATCTCTCTCACATGTTGGACTGTATCTGTCACGTCCAATTTTTAGTCATAACCAATTGTATGTAGCAGTATCAAGAGTTACAAGCAAGAGTGGAGTAAAAATACTAATTTGTGACAAAGATGGACAAACATACAATACTACAAAGAATGTAGTTTTTCAGAAAGTTTTTCACAATTTAATATAAAAAGGTTTGACTGTTTCTGGCTATTATCTTTTTGCTGCTCATTATTAGTGTAAACCCTGATTATTTTATTATTATATCTCATGAAATTTTTACTATAATCTATTTGAATCTTTTTAGGTAAATCTATGATATACATTTACAAAGCTATCTCGATCGAGCCAAATTCCAGTTGCAAAGACAAAAATAAACCGGCAAACTCTCAACACTACCCCTTACAAAATTGTTTAGTTTTTATTATACATTCAACTCGAAATTTTGTTAATACATGTACTGAGTAGAGTTTATGTATATTCATTTTTTTGTCTGTGTATATATATTCATGTATAACCATTGAAAAACTTTTAAATAAGAGTATAATAGGTTTGTCTTTTACTTTTTGGATGACAGTATTTGAAATTCTATGTAAGTCCATTTCGTATGTGTTTTACACTAATTCTTTTCGTTTTTATTTAATATATGAGCTAAATTCTTTTATGTTCTGTTAGTCTTCAATCCGACAAACACATGAATTTTTAGCTAAGTGTGAGACTTTTTTTTATCTCGGACAATACTATTTCCTATAAAAGATTTGCGGAAAGATAATTATTTATTTGGTTGATAGTTTAGGCAATGTTGAAATCAACTATTAAGTATGTCTAAATTCTTATATCTCACTATTGTCCAGCTTCCTGTCGTAAATATTTATAAGATTGCAACGATTGTTAAAAAGATCAAAACTGGAAGAAGCTTAAATGTGATAATCCTGGTACCTATAGTTCAATGATAATGTGACAATAAATTTGGTGTATGCAGTTCTTGGCAGAGTTAAATTTTTGTTGCCATGCTTCTTGCATTATTTCAGGTGCATCATGGATTTTATCCTGCTTAGCACAACAAAATTTTGCGCCCTACAATTCTAAATACTGTTGAAAGTGCAAAGGAGTTATATGAAAACCTTCAGATTATGGGACAGTGCATTCAATGGGAGGGGCTATGGCTTCATTTTGGGGACTATATCCCACGGTGTTTATATTTATGACTTCTTCATTTATTGCATTCTATTATATAGATTGTGGCTTTGCATGATTTGTTAAGTACTAGCATCCGGTAAATCGTTTTCATCATCATTAATATTTTTTTTTTGGCATTTATGGTAATACTGTGAGTGTCTATACAATTGTCAAAAATTGACAAAAAAACTATTGAGGCAATGTATTCGTTCTTTAACTATAACTTTGTGTTATATATGACACGATGCTATACTGCTATGTTTTTGGACATGGTGTTTATTTGACATGAAGATCCAACATAATTATTAATTCTCGTGCTTTTCAGTTTTCGCATGTAACATGTGCTTTCCCTTCATGTCTGAGGACCGAAACTGAGACATTGTTTCGTTGTTTTTCCTTTCGTTTGGATGTTAGAATTCTGGTGCAAATAAGCGTATACGAGACATGGATCTTCAAAATGCATCAAGTACATGTGTTAGATATTTGAGGCTTGGTAAGGTTTGTGTAATGTGTAATAGACTTAAAATATACCAATAACAATCATATCAATATAACAATTCGATGACATTGTGCATGACACTTTCTAAGTATATTTGTTAGTGCTTTAGAATGAAAGAGTTACCCATTTTTAACCACATTGGTTACATTATAAACATTTTTATCAAGACATTAATATATATATATATATATATATATATATATATATATATATATATATATATATATATACACACACACACACACACACATAACTGTTACGTAATGTTCTAGGGTTTAGTGATCAGATTAATTATATACTTGGATATGTATTTGCTCACAAAATTTTTATGCAACACTATATAACATATGCTATTAAAATTTGATAATCGCACAACAATCTACCATCTTCTTATTATATTTTAATTTATTAATTGCATGTATAAATTTATTATTAACAAAATGAATAATTCCGCCGCAAAGCGCGGGTTTGTATCTAGTTATATATACTAAATCACAGTACATAGCACAATATATTGACACATGTCCTTCTATAAATTTAACACATGTCCATCTTAATTAATGCTTCTTATTGTATTTGACAAAAATATCCTTGACAATTACTTAGGATATTATATACTGATCACCTTATTTTATGGATATTATCAACAGCCACATTATTTTAGGATCCATTAATTAGATAACTCTCTTAGGCAATAACCAGATTGGATCAATTTAAACAAGATAGGACCAACTTGCTTTTTATGAAAAATTAGTTTTAATTATTTGAAAAGTAAATTTTCTTAAATATTAGACTTTTATTTATTTTACCTACTTTTCATGTGCCTAATAAATTTATTCTATGATTAATTAATTACTTTCATAGTTCCATGCAATTAAAAATTATTTCCATATTCATTTTAAAACTTCAATCTATTAGCTTCCAAAACTTCTTCCAATTATTTGAACCACGCTAATTGATTCTAAAGATATGAAAATTTATTTACTTAACCAATTTATGAAAAACTCAATCAATTAATAAATTATGGAATATTTAAATAATATAAAACTCATCCCAAGATTTATGAAAATAATATTGGTTAGATATATGAAAGGTAATAAATCTTTTAAAAACTTATTTTCTAACCAACTCCATCAATTATTGGAAGTACTAAAAATTAATATTTTAAAATATTTTCATATTTATTATTTTATTCTTTGTGCCAATCACGCGACCAACACTTTTTCATCCAATTGAATTATGTTATTTAAAAAATAAATTCTTGAAGGATTCAATCAACAAAGTAATCGATAACTTTTTATAATTTTTATGGAATATTACATTCAATCAACTTATTACAAATTGATTTATTCCAATAAAGAAGTCATGGTTCTTAAGGAAATGATTCAAACAGAATTCACTAAATAATAGAAACTTTTAATATGGAACGAAATGAATAAAAAATTAATCTCTTTTAACAACTCGGATGTACAACTCATTACCATTTCATTGACCGCTTCTTAAATCATGAAATATGATATATTAATTAATTAGACCAATTGCAAATTGAATCGGACAGTTTGAAAGTAAGCTGAGGCTCAATTAAAATTTTGATATTTCCATATTTATTTTAATATACCAATTAAATAATTCCATATTATGAACCATTAAGGTTCAGATTTTTCATTATATTTTCATATTAATTTTGAAATATTAATATTTTGAATTTATAATTCACTAAATCACTACAAATCTAAACTGTTTTGGTAATGTCAACTGTTCTGATATTATCCTTTTTAATTTAATTATTATATCCTAAAATCACTATTTTTTAATCCCAAATTAATATTTTTATTTTATAATCCCCTAAATCACTGCAAATCTAAATTATTTTGATAATGTCAACTTTTATGATATTATCCTTTTTAATTTAATTATTATCTCTTAAAATCACTATTTTTTTAATCCCAAATTAATATTTTAAATTTATAATCTATTAAATCACTATAAATCTAAACTGTTTTGGTAATGTCAACTGTTACATAATTATACCGGTTTTTGAATTTTATAATATTATACCTTTTATAATATTATACCATGCATATATATAAGTTCCAACATTACTAACAGTGACAACACAATAAATTTATTTTTTAGAATTTTACAGTATTATATACCATTTATAATCTTATAGCATACATTATCATACATATATATAATCCTGCACTAATATGTTTATTTTATAAACCATAAAATTCACTACTTTTCTAAATTGTTACTAATTTAATTATGTTAAAACATAATTATTATATCCTAAAATAATTATTTTTCTAATATTATAACATTCATAATTATACCATACATTATATCATACATATATGGTATAATATTATAATACACATATATAATAAAATCACTACTTATCTAAACTGTGCAGATATTATCATTACTAATTTAATTATATTACAACATAATATTATACCATTTATAATTATATTACAAAATAATATTATACAATTTAAAACATTTAAAACAAAATTAAAATAACAAATAATACAAATCATAAGTTGCTATGTTGATTTTATAATCCACTAAATCACTACTTTTTCGATCTAAACAATTTTTATATTATCACAACGTAATTATTATCTTCTAAAACCGTTACTTTTTAATCCTACATTATTATTTTGATTTTATAATCTCTTAAATCACTATACATCTAAACTGTTCTAATAATGTCAACTGTTCTAATATTATCATTACTAAATTAATTATTATCTACTAAAATCACTACTTTTTTTAATCCCAAATTAATATTTTAAATGTATAATCATCTAAATCACTACAAATCTAAACTATTTTGGTAATGTAAACTGTTTTGATATTATATTTTCTAATTTAATTATTATCTCCTAAAATCACTACTTTATGATATTATCATTACTGAGCTATTATCACTACTCTCCGTTATTTATCCTAATTTTCTTATCAAATATCCGATCAATCCCCTTGCAGCAATTGTTGATATCGCATATCCTAATTTATTGGAAAATTTTGAGAATGACTTTTATTTTCAAGACCAAGTCATCCTTACTTCTACACTTGATGCTATAAATAAGGTGAAAGAATATGTGATGTATTTATGGCCAGGTGATGAAGTACCATATCTAAGATGTCCTATGTAAGGTTGATGAAAACTCAAACAGCTATGAAGGCATTTACACCCTATAATTTTTGAATAGCATTACATCTCCTGTAATGTCAAAATCACAAGATAACGTTGAAGATTGGGGTTCCTATAATATTGCTCCGAAATATAGATCAGTGATCTGGTTTGTGCAATGTCACGAGATTAATAGTAACTCAATTGGAAAAATATCTGATAGAAGCAAAAGTAATTTCAGTCAGCAATTTTGGACATAAAGTTTTAATACCTCGCTTGGTCTTAACACCTTCAAACATTAGATTACCTTTAAAATTTCAACAAAGACAATTTCATTTGGTTGTTTACTTTTTCATGACAATTAATAAGAGCTAGGGACAATCTCTCTCACATGTTGGACTGTATCTAGCTGTCACGTCCAATTTTTAGTCATAACCAATTGTATGTAACAGTATCAAGAGTTACAAGCAAGAGTGGAGTAAAAATACTAATTTGTGACAAAGATGGACAAACATACAATACTACAAAGAAAGTAGTTTTTCAGAAATTTTTTTACAATTTAATATAGAAAAGTTTGACTGTTTCTGGCTATTATCTTTTTGCTGCTCATTATTAGTGTAAACCCTGATTATTTTATTATTATATCTCATGAAATTTTTACTATAATCTATTTGAATCTTTTTAGGTAAATCTATGATATGCATTTACAAAGCTATCTCGATCGAGCCAAATTCTAGTTGCAAAGACAAAAATAAATCGGCAAACTCTCAGCACTACCCCTTATAAAATTGTTTAGTTTTTATTATACATTCAACTCGAAATTTTGTTAATACATGTACTGAGTAGAGTTTATGTATATTTATTTTTTTGTCTGTGTATATATATTCATGTATAACCATTGAAAAACTTATAAATAAGAGTATAATAGGTTTGTCTTTTACTTTTTGGATGACAGTATTTAAAATTCTATGTAAGTTCATTTCGTATGTGTTTTACACTAATTCTTTTCGTTTTTATTTAATATAGGAGCTAAATTCCTTTATGTTATGTTAATTTTCAATCCGACAAACACATGAATTTTTAGCTAAGTGTGAGATTTTTTTTATCTCGGGCAATACTATTTCCTATAAAAGAGTTGTGGAAAGATAATTATTTATTTGGTTGATAGTTTAGGCAATGTTAAAATCAGCTATTAAGTATGTCTAAATTTTTATATCTCACTATTGTCCAGATTCATGTCGTAAATATTTATAAGATTGTAACGATTGTTAAAAAGATCAAAACTGAAAGAAGCTTAAATGTGATAATCCTGGTGCCTATGGTTCAATGGTAATGTGACAATGAATTTGATGTATGCAGTTCTTGGCAAAGTTAAATTTTTGTTGTCATGCTTCTTGCATTATTTCAGGTGCATCATGGATTTTATCCTGCTTAGCACAATAAAATTTTGTGCCCTACAATTCTAAATATTGTTGAAAGTGCAAAGGAGTTATATGAAAACTTTCAGATTATGAGACAATGCATTCAATGGGAGGGGCTATGGCTTCATTTTAGGGACTATATCCCACGGTATTTATATTTATGATTTCTTCATTTATTGTATTCTATTATATGGATTGTGGCTTTGCATGATTTGTTAAGTACTAGCATCCGGTAAATTATTTTCATTATCATTAATATATTTTTGTGGCATTATGGTAATACTGTGAGTGCGTATACAATTGTCAAAAATTGACAAAAAAACTAATGAGGCAATGTATCCGTTCTTTAACTATAACTTTGTGTTATGTATGATACGATACTATACTGCTATATTTTTGGACATGGTGTTTGTTTGACATGAAGATCCAATATAATTATTAATTCTCTTGCTTTTCAGTTTTCGCATGTAACATGTGATTTCCTTTCATGTCTGAAGACCGAAACTGAGACATTCTTTCGTTGTTTTCCCTTTCGTTTGGATGTTAGAATTCTGATGCAAGTAAACGTATACGAGACATGGATCTTCAAAATGCTTCAAGTACATGTGTCAGATATTTGAGGCTTGGTGAGGTTTGTGTAATGTATAACAAACTTAAAATATACCACTAGCAATCATATCAATATAACAATTCGATGACATTATGTATGACACTTTCTAAATATTTGTTAGTGCTTTAGAATGAAAGAGTTACCAATTTTTAACCATATTGGTTACATTATAAATATTTTTATCAAGACATTATATATATATATATATATATATATATATATATATATATATATATACACACACACACACACACACACACACACACACACAATTGTTATGTAATGTTCTAGGATTTAGTGATCAGATTAATTATATACTTGGATATGTATTTGCGCATAAAATTTTTATGTAACACTATATAACATATGCTATTAAAATTTGATAATCGCACAGCAATCTACCATCTTCTTATTATATTTTAATTTATTAATTGCATATATAAATTTATTATTAACAAAATGAATAATCCCTCCGCAAAACACGAGTTTGTATCTAGTTAATAAAGATGATGAACTAAAGTGAAAAGGACACAAGTAACATATAATAATAATAATTAGGTACTCTCTCTGTCACATAATACCTGACGTATTAAATGATTTTATTTTTTTAAAATTATTTAATATTTTATATAATTTAAGAAAATCCACTATAATTTTTTTAAAATTATCCTTATTAAAAAATATTACAGATAGGAAAAAGTATGAGATAAATATATAATAAAGAATATTATAAATAATTAATATATATTATATTTAATACTTTATTATTTAATTGTTATACAAAACTCTAAAACGTCTTAAATTAGTACAGTAGCCACCAAACCCCACATTAAACTCGCCGGTTTTATCGCTAATAAATTGTGAAAAAGGGAAATAAATAATATTTGTTGCATGGAATAGAGTGAAGTTTAAGTTTTCATGTGATTTTGTTACCCAATTTACGCCACAAATGGGATGGCATCAATCTATCTTCTTACAACTTTTACTGCTACAATAAAACTAATAGATTTGAGATCAAATTATTTATATTTTAATTAAGAGGTTATTATTAAATAGGGGTATTAGTATAAAATATTTTTCGAATACACAAAAATATTCACTTTAATAAAAATATCAATAAGAACTCTCTAATAATTATTATTCAAAAAATTATAGAAAACATAAATTATTTAGATTTTCAAACTAGGAAAATGTAGTCTTTTATAGGAAATATAGCCTTTTATAGAAAAATGTGATCTATTATAGGAAATGTAGTCTTTTATAAAAAAATATAATTCTTTATAGGAAATGTAGTCTTTTATAGAAAATATAGTCTTTTAAAATTAATATTATCGCTCTCTCATATATATATATATAAATTATTACTATATAGAGGTATAGTTTCTTAATACGGGACTCAAAAAGTATATAACATATTGCAATTTAGAAGTTATTCCTAATTATAACTGGCCCAAATTGAGACCAAATTTTTTTATAATATTGTAGAGGTTATTCTTATATAGAGTACTAGCAATTGGTCGTGCTTGAAGGCACGGTATAACGAAAAATTAGATTAAAATTCGAAAAATACTATATTACGTAAAGACTATTTGTAACTTAAAATAACTTACAATCAGATATAACAATTATCATAATTTACCACACTACCACAATAATTAATTTTTCTTTAAAAATAGATATCCAGAAAAATCTAAATTTGTTTAGAAAACTTACAATCATCAATAACAATTATAATTCACCACACCACCACAATAATAATAATAATAATAATATTAATTATTATTATTATTATTATTAGTATAATTATTATTACTTTATTACTATTATTAATATTACTATTATTATTATTATTATTATTATTATTGTTCCTCTTATTATTATAATAATAGTTATTATTATTATTATTATTATTATTATTGTTCCTCTTATTATTATAATAATAGTTATTATTATTATTATTATTATTATTATTATTATTATTATTATTATTATTATTATTATTATTATTATTGTTATTATTATTATTTGTGTGTGTGAAGAAGGGAGGAGAGATAAAGATTTTATGTGTAAACATGATAGAGAGTAGGGTGTATGAGTGAATTTGATTTGGGCGGGAAGAAATATGAGACTTTAGATTAAGTTGAAAGAATTAAGTTAGAATGAATCTGAACCGTTCTTATGCTTTGTCAAATGAAAGATTCAAAATGAGTTCTGTTTTATTATATAAGATTATTATTATTATTGTTATTATAATAATAATAATAATTATTGTTATTATTATTATTATTATTGTTATTATTAGTATAATTATTATTACTTTATTACTATTATTAATATTATATATTATTATTATTATTATTATTATTATTGTTCCTCTTATTATTATAATAATAGTTATTATTATTATTGTTATTATTATTATTTGTGTGTGAAGAAGAGAGGAGAGAGAAAGATTGTGTGTAAACACAATAGAGAGTAGAGTATAGGGGTGAATTTGATTTGAACGGGAAAAAATATGAGCCTTTAAATTAAGTTGGAAGAATTAAGTTAGAATATATCTGAACCGTCCTTGTGCTTTGTCAAATGAAAGATTCAAAATGAATTCCTCCGCTCATTAAAATTCTTTTCAGCAAGGTTGTCCTTAAAAATTGTTCACTCATTCGAACTGCCAATAATTGTGATAATGTTTTCCATTGACTATTTTTCCGCCTCATTCTCTTCGAGGCCCAACTCAAATGGCAATTGGCATATATTTACAAACCACTAATTCATTCCTGGCAGCATGTTACCGCATCGGCACTAGACAGGAGTGTGCAGGGTAGACGTATCAAAGCACGTTGATCACGTGCTATGTATATATGTGGAAAGATGCAAACTAATGATCTTATCGTTTGCATGTGAAGCTGTGGCGCCTACGCTGAGTACGTAGCTATGGTTGTCCGGTTGTCCGGCGCATGTTAGATACGAGCAGTTGGCTAGGCACGCTATTATATCTCATTTTATACAACTTTACAACTCCCCGATATAATAACCTGTCGTGCTCCTCCCGTTAACGAATCTGTCACATTAATAAACGGAGCTAACACCTCATCTAATTTTGCTAATTATGCTGAAAAGAGAAACTTAACTCTTAATTAAAACAAAGTAAACAATTATACTAACACTACTATAAATTAATTTTTTAATTTTAGAATAATTAATATTAAAAATTAAAATACAAAAATTATAATTTACCAAATTGTACATGAAAAAAATTATAGTTACACTAATTAAAAATCAGAGCAAAATCAACCAGATTAAAGCCAATTTAAAAATCAGAGCAAAAACAACCAGATTAAAGCCAATTTAAAAAATGAACTGACTAAAAATCAATCAAAATCAATGTGACGCCCCCAAAATTAGGTATACATCACCCATCTCGGGTCGTCAGATACATGGTACAGAATTCAAATACAACTTAATAATACAACTGTCGTGTTCAATATAACAAAACATAAACTGTGAGTTTGAATACAAATATTATCTTCTAGAGAGTATCCATACTCAAAAGGAGTCCTCATTACAATTATTATCACACTACTATATAGAATAGTGAGGACTACTAACTAATACTATCATTCGGACCGTCACTCCGTTCCCCGACTTGCCCCAGCTACGTTCTCATTTTCTGAAGAGAACAGTGAAAGAAAGGGTGAGCTCAACTAGCCCAGTAAGAAATATTATGACTAAGATAATGCAGAATAAATTATCATTAGCCTTCAACAATGTTAAACTGATAAAATATAATAGACATCAAGTTTAACTGCAGCGGAACAAACAATCCATTAAAAGAGTCAAGTAGAAAATAAACTCTACTATCTTTTATGATTTAAAAGGTTTTTCAACACTGTGATCGCTAATCCACATCATCGAATCACCCCTGCACTACGGCCAAGGATATTCGTGTATTCATTAATGGTCATGATCATTGCAACAACTGTCCATCAATGCACTACGGGCCAATGAGGACTTTTACCACATCATTTGTAACATTACGGTCATGATTATACCGAATAATCCCTGGTCATAATCATACCAAGTCCATCTATGCACTACAGGCCACAGATGACTTTCAACATTTTATAAACATGAGGATGATGACAATGATATAAGAATTCATTAAAACAAGTTCAAGAATTAATTTATCCAAGAATTAACAACGTCCAAATTGTCAACATGATACTGCTTTGTGGAGTAAAATTCAAGAATGCTTAGAAGAATATTTTCATGAAAAGATACTGGATGAAACACAATTATCAAGGATATTCCACAAATTTTATGGAGTATAGAAGTCAAAACTTAACCAACTGAGTATAATAAAGAATGGAATAACAAAAGAAATCACCATGCATGCGATAGATCGCACAGACAGGTTATTCCAACAGAATAATAAATAATGGAACCAGGTCTGGCGTAAAACGCACAGACAGGATATTCCAACAGAATAATAATAAAGACGGAACCAGGTCCGGTGTAAAACACACAGACAGGATGTTCCAACAGAATAATAATAAAGACGGAACCAGGTCCGGTGTAAAATACACAGACAGGATGTTCCAACAGAATAATAATAAAAACGGAACCAGGTCCGGTGTAAAACACACAGACAGGATGTTCCAACAGAATAATAGAAGAATGTCACCAAGTATAGGGTAGGACGCGTATACAGGTTATTCCAATAAAATAATAAGAAATGGAATAACAACAGTTCTCTTCATGAATAAGAAAGAATAACACCCCTTACCGTTTTAAAGAAGAGCTGAAATAAGGAAGTAGTTAAGTAGCAGAATACTCTTCTTCTCTCTCTCTATAGTTTCTCTCTATAGTTTTTTTCTCTAGAGTTCAGTGAATTCGTCTCATTCTCTTCAATTATACTGCCAATAATTGTGATAATGTTTTCCATTGACTATTTTTCCGCCTCATTCTCTTCAAGGCCCAACTCAAATGGCAATTGGCATATATTTACAAACCCACTAATTCATTCCTGGCTACATTTAATGGTATTGAAGACTTGAAGATAGTACAGCATGCATGTTACCGCATCGGCACTAGACAGGAGTGTGCAGGGTAGACGTATCAAAGCACGTTAATCACGTGCTATGTATATATGTGGTAAGATGCAAACTAATGATCTTATCGTTTGCATGTGAGGCTGTGAGCAGTTTGCTGGGCACGCTATTATATCTCATTTTATACAACTTTACAACTCCCCGGTATAATAACTATCGGGCAAATATTCAAAAATGCTCTTAACGTTTATCCTGATGTCCCACTTACATTTTAAATTAATTTTTTTTTCAAGCATACCCTTAACGTTACAAAAATCAGGTCACTCGTGTCCCTCCCGTTAACTAATCTGCCACATTAACAAACGGAACTGACACCTCATCTAATTTTGCTGACTAGGCTGAAAAGAGAGACTTAACTCTTAATTAAAACAAAGTAAACAATTATACTAACACTACTATAAATTAATTATTTAATTTTAGAATAATTAATATTAAAAATTAAAATACAAAAATTATAATTTACCAAATTGTACATGAAAAAAATTATAGTTACACTAATTAAAAATCAGAGCAAAATCAACCAGATTAAAGCCAATTTAAAAATCAGAGCAAAAACAACCAGATTAAAGCCAATTTAAAAAATGAACGGACCAAAAATCAATCAAAATCAATCTCTCTCCCCTGCTCTCCAACTCTTTTTTCTTCAAACCCTAACCCTAATTTTCCCGTAAAGCAGTCTAATTCTCACAAAAATGTTGGAGCTGAGGCTAGTCTAAGGGAGTCTTCTCAAGAAGGTGATGGATTCCATCAAAGACCTCGTCAATGACGCCAATTTCGACTGCTCGGCCATTGGATTTTCCATCCAAGCCATGGATTCGAGCCACGTGTTGCTGGTGTCGCTGATTCTTAGATAAGAGGGTTTTGAGCATTATCGGTGTGAGTGGAACATTTCTATGGGGATGCATCTGGGTAATATGACTAAGATTCTAAAGTGCGCTGATAATGATGATATAATTACCATTAAGGCCGATGATGGAGGTTGTAACGCCCCCAAAATAGGTCCATTCCATCCAACCCATTTTGAGTCGCCAAATACATGGTACAGATAACAACTACAACTTTATTACAACAATTGTCGTGCAAATACAACAACACATATGCAATGAATTTGGGTACAAATATATACCAACTTTGACTCATGTCCCAACCTTAGATAGCACGTCACAATGACACATTACATAAATTTATAGTCAAAAACTGTTTTAGAAATTAGAATCTTTGGGAAGTGCTCAAGGAAACCCTCGTACATGGGAGGCCATGCGTCTAGATTATGATAGATATCATATGGCCACAGAATTATCCTTGGTTGACCCAATAGACCCCAAAGAAAAATAAGAAGATTACTATAATATTCTTCCCAATGGTGAGTCTTCTCTTGACATATCATTATCTCCACTGTCTCTAATTGAGAATTATACTTCAAACAAACACCAAGATTATATAGGTAGTGCTCGTAAATATACTCAGCAAGTGGATGAGCACATCCCTGTCTTATGATGACACGAGATTGTATATCATTAGACATCTTATATGATAGTGGCAAAATACCCTTCCAACGTTGGGTTCGCCTCACCCTAGATGATTCACCAAATATAACTACTAAATGATGACCACCGTTCTATTCTCCTGTTACCCCCGCTCGACCCAGCTACACTCTTATTACCTGAAAAGAATTGTGAAACAGAAGGGTGAGCACAACTAGCTCAGTAAAGAATATCATGACTAAAGATAATTAAATTATCAATAGCCTTCAATAAAATTAAATCAGAGATTTAGAACATATGGTAGATGATAAAAATTTCAACCATAGTTGCAGCAGAACAAGCAATCCATTAGAAGAGTCAAATAGACTATAAAGTCTATTATCTTCTCCACGTTAAAAGTCCACCAACAATATTTTATCCCTGTAACATCAATCAACAGTTCCTTTTCACAATCATATGAATAATTCATAATCATAATTGTGATTCTAAATTCCTCTTCACATCCAAGACGAAGATAATTTTCATCACCTGTCTTTACCTGAAACATCAAAGATCATGGTTATACCAAATCACAGTTCCTGTTCATAATTATACTAATAAATTCATCTTTGCACCACGGGCCAAAGATATTCATCAACAGTTCATCTTTACACTACATGCCAAAGATATTCAACATCAAGTCATCTTTGCACTACGGGCCAAAGATATTCATCAATAACTCATCTTTGCACTACAGGCCAAAGATTTTCCTCAACAGTTCATATTTGCACTACAGGCCAAATATATTATTATCTCAAAGAAATATATAATCATTTCAGAATTTATATAACCAATAATTATAACCATGTTGATCATTTCACCTTTGCACTTAAGCTAAAGATATTCAATTATAAATTCAATGGTCATGATCATACCAGTCAACAATTCAACTTTGCACTACTGGCCAAAGAGAACCCCTAGTCATGATCGTACCAAAAATCTACCCATCTTTACACTCAAGTCAAAGAGAAATATCATCATTAGGGTTATAAAAATGTTATATATGAAAAAAAAATAATATGATCAAGATGTAGTTTTAATCTCAAGAGTAATATTCATAAATCAACTATAATATGGTTAGAAAAAGAAACTAATTTTGTCATGAATAGTAACTCGTGAATAGTAACCCGTGAATAGTAACTCGTGAATAGTAACTCATGAATAGTAACTTATGAATAGTAACTTATGAATAGTAACTCGTGAATACTAACTCATGAATAATAACTCGTGAATAGTAACTCATGAATAGTAACTCGTAAATAGTAACTCATGAATAGTAACCCCGACATGAAAAGATAAGAATTTCACAAGAAAAATCTTACCAATATTCCGGTATAATGATATTGAAAGAAATAATATCATTTTTTTAAAAAATAACGTCCCTTATTATCTCTTACCTCAAAAGAGCAGTACTCCTGACTGGAATAACGCTGAACGAACTTGCACCGTATAGCAAAACTCAAGATATCAAAATACTCACAAGAATACGCTCGATATATAGAGAGAGAAATAGAGAGAAAACTTCAGTTTCTGGTGTGATTTTCAATTCTAACGTAAGCACCCTATTTATAGGAAAATGCTTAGAACACCAAAGCAGAAAATTGAATATAATAATATTATAATTATAAATTTTCCTTAGCCCACCTTTGAAAATCTGAATTCAGCCATCAACATGTGCAAGTGGGGCCCACCAAAGTGTAAAAAACGTTTTTGTTAATAAAAATAAATAAAACTTCCAAAAATCAATTATTTCGGAATTTCGAAACTTCAATAATTCATAATAAATAGCCCTTTGATCAGAAAATTCGAATCTCGCGAGTTTTTATAGGAAATTCAATTTTCTACAACTTTGCAGAAGAAAGTTTTTCCAAATTCTAAACACAAATTGACCGAAATCTACAAACGTGCGATTTTAAACGAGCGATTTTACAGTCAATAATAAATTTTCGGTCAAGAATTGTGTTCACCAACATACAAAATATGTGTTAATCATTTAATGCCACAAAAATACTCTTCCTCCTCATATACTCATATATCCCACATTCATTGTAAAAATATCACCATCAATATATTATTAAAATAATATATTTAAATAAATTATTTTATCAGAAAAAGATAAAATATTAATTTTCAACAATTGTTACATTAAAAATTTTCTCCATCTATATCCACATAAAATCAATATTTTTCTCATCGTATAAATCAATAATTAATTATACACAGATAATATTACAGAATCACAGTACTGGCAACCAGGCCGTTCACAGGAAAGAGGGGGCTTTCCAATAAGGATCTCTCCTTACTGGCGCGCAATTAGATGACCAAACCTCTCCTTAGACAGAACTTTCTAGATATTGCCAATAATGTTATCTAATAATATTATTAAGATAATATGAATTATTGTTCCGATAATAGAAAATACTGTGTAGTGACAATTATTAAAACAACAGTAATATAAAATATCAACGCAGCAATTATTGAATCAATAAAATACAATATTGAATAGTAATTACTGTAACAATTATTGAGTAATGCCTTCTTACGTAAGAATCAATAATTGGTGCAATACCGTGTGCTACTGTATTTTAACCACCGGGTATTCCAACAGTATTAACAGTAACAACTACGCCGTTATTTACAAATAACTTATACTTGTCGTTTTTTTCATCCAATCGCTTTTCGTTATGGGGCCCACACAAGGCTGCGCCGTCGTACGAATATTCCCCGACAGCAAGAATATTCCACGACCAAACGAATATTCCCCGACAAAATGAATATTTTATAACCACTTGCTTATTTTGCAAAATTTGCATATTTCACCAATAACTTTAACTTTTTATCAAATTAACCATTTACTGAATTGTAATTATAAGAAAAATTGAATACTTTTATTTCATAAAATTCGGGGTCTTACAATCCCCCCTTCTTATGAAATTTCGTCCCCGAAATTTACGTACCTGGTATTTCAAAGAGTTGAGAATACCTTGCTTTCATTTCAGATTCCATCTTTCCTGTCATCATAATTTCTTCATTGCTCATCTCCTGTATTTCAGATATCATTCTAGAATACAGCTTCAAAACAAAGGTTAATTGAACAAATTAACATATCACATAATATCCCGATATTATGACTGACCAACAAATAAGCTTAGGTAGGACACACTAGCGAAGGATTTACTCGTCTCTCTCCTCCTAGTCCTATTCCCCGATCTCCGCCAGAGATCATATCCCTAAGCACTGATACCAAATGTCAGAACGGCGTCCCCTACGGAGAGTCTGGCTTCGGTGCATTCCCCATCAACAGGATGTCACCAGATAGAGGCTCAGGGCTCTTTACTTATGGCTCTGATACCAAATGTAACGCCCCCAAAATAGGTCCATTCCATCAAACCCATTTTGAGTCGCCAAATACATGGTACAGATAACAACTACAACTTTATTACAACAATTGTCGTGCAAATACAACAACACATATGCTATGAATTTGGGTACAAATATATACCAACTTTGACTCATGTCCCAACCTTAGATAGCACGTCACAATGACACATTACATAAATTTATAGTCAAAAACTGTTTTAGAAATTAGAATCTTTGGGAAGTGCTCAAGGAAACCCTCGTACATGGGAGGCCATGCGTCTAGATTATGATAGATATCATATGGCCACAGAATTATCCTTGGTTGACCCAATAGACCCCAAAGAAAAATAAGAAGATTACTATAATATTCTTCCCAATGGTGAGTCTTCTCTTGACATATCATTATCTCCACTGTCTCTAATTGAGAATTATACTTCAAACAAACACCAAGATTATATAGGTAGTGCTCGTAAATATACTCAGCAAGTGGATGAGCACATCCCTGTCTTATGATGACACGAGATTGTATATCATTAGACATCTTATATGATAGTGGCAAAATACCCTTCCAACGTTGGGTTCGCCTCACCCTAGATGATTCACCAAATATAACTACTAAATGATGACCACCGTTCTATTCTCCTGTTACCCCCGCTCGACCCAGCTACACTCTTATTACCTGAAAGGAATTGTGAAACAGAAGGGTGAGCACAACTAGCTCAGTAAAGAATATCATGACTAAAGATAATTAAATTATCAATAGCCTTCAATAGAATTAAATCAGAGATTTAGAACATATGGTAGATGATAAAAATTTCAACCATAGTTGCAGCAGAACAAGCAATCCATTAGAAGAGTCAAATAGACTATAAAGTCTATTATCTTCTACACGTTAAAAGTCCACCAACAATGTTTTATCCTTGTAACATCAATCAACAGTTCCTTTTCACAATCATATGAATAATTCATAATCATAATTGTGATTCTAAATTCCTCTTCACATCCAAGACGAAGATAATTTTCATCACCTGTCTTTACCTGAAACATCAAAGATCATGGTTATACCAAATCACAGTTCCTGTTCATAATTATACTAATAAATTCATCTTTGCACCACGGGCCAAAGATATTCATCAACAGTTCATCTTTACACTACATGCCAAAGATATTCAACATCAAGTCATCTTTGCACTACGAGCCAAAGATATTCATCAATAACTCATCTTTGCACTACAGGCCAAAGATTTTCCTCAACAGTTCATATTTGCACTACAGGCCAAATATATTATTATCTCAAAGAAATATATAATCATTTCAGAATTTATATAACCAATAATTATAACCATGTTGATCATTTCACCTTTGCACTTAAGCTAAAGATATTCAATTATAAATTCAATGGTCATGATCATACCAGTCAACAATTTAACTTTGCACTACTGGCCAAAGAGAACCCCTAGTCATGATCGTACCAAAAATCTACCCATCTTTACACTCAAGTTAAAGAGAAATATCATCATTAGGGTTATAAAAATGTTATATATGAAAAAAAAAAATATGATCAAGATGTAGTTTTAATCTCAAGAGTAATATTCATAAATCAACTATAATATGGTTAGAAAAAGAAACTAATTTTGTCATGAATAGTAACTCGTGAATAGTAACCCGTGAATAGTAACTCGTGAATAGTAACTCATGAATAGTAACTTATGAATAGTAACTCGTGAATACTAACTCATGAATAATAACTCGTGAATAATAACTCGTGAATAGTAACTCGTGAATAGTAACTCGTAAATAGTAACTCATGAATAGTAACCCCGACATGAAAAGATAAGAATTTCACAAGAAAAATCTTACCAATATTCCGGTATAATGATATTGAAAGAAATAATATCATTTTTTTTAAAAATAACATCCCTTATTATCCCTTACCTCAAAAGAGCAGTACTCCTGACTGGAATAACGCTGAACGAACTTGCACCGTATAGCAATACTCAAGATATCAAAATACTCACAAGAATACGCTCGATATATAGAGAGAGAAATAGAGTGAAAACTTCAGTTTCTGGTGTGATTTTCAATTCTAACGTAAGCACCCTATTTATAGGAAAATGCTTAGAACACCAAAGCAGAAAATTAAATATAATAATATTATAATTATAAATTTTCCTTAGCCCACATTTGAAAATCTGAATTCAGCCATCAACATGTGCAAGTGGGGCCCACCAAAGTGTAAAAAACGTTTTTGTTAATAAAAATAAATAAAACTTCTAAAAATCAATTATTTCGGAATTTCAGAACTTCAATAATTCATAATAAATAGCTCTTTGATCAGTAAATTCGAATCTCGCAACTTTTTATAGGAAATTCAATTTTCTACAACTTTGCAGAAGAAAGTTTTTCCAAATTCCAAACAAAAATTGACCAAAATCCACAAACGGGCGATTTTAAACGGGCAATTTTACAGTCAATAATAAATTTTCGGTCAAGAATTGTGTTCACCAACACACAAAATATGTGTTAATCATTTAATGCCACAAAAATACTCTTCCTCCTCATATACTCATATATTCCACATTCATTGTAAAAATATCACCATCAATATATTATTAAAATAATATATTTAAATAAATTATTTTATCAGAAAAAGATAAAATATTAATTTTCAACAATTGTCACATTAAAAATTTTCTCCATCTATATCCACATAAAATCAATATTTTTCTCATCGTATAAATTAATAATTAATTATACACAAATAATATTACAGAATCATAGTACTGGCAACCAGGCCGTTCACAGGAAAGAGGGGGCTTTCCAATAAGGATCTCTCCTTACTGGCGCGCAATTAGATGACCAAACCTCTCCTTAGACAGAACTTTCTAGACATTGCCAATAATGTTATCTAATAATATTATTCAGATAATATGAATTATTGTTCCGATAATAGAAAATACTGAGTAGTGACAATTATTAAAACAACAGTAATATAAAATATCAACGCAGCAATTATTGAATAAATAAAATACAATATTGAACAGTAATTACTGTAATAATTATTGAGTAATGCCTTCTTACGTAAAAATCAATAATTGGTGCAATACCGTGTGCTACTGTATTTTAACCACCGGGTATTCCAACAGTATTAACAGTAACAACTACGCCGTTATTTACAAATAACTTATACTTGTCGTTTTTTTCATCCAATCGCTTTTCATTATGGGGCCCACACAAGGCTGCGCCGTCGT
Organism: Panax notoginseng; assembly: GCA_016801055.1. Classification (NCBI taxonomy): domain Eukaryota; kingdom Viridiplantae; phylum Streptophyta; class Magnoliopsida; order Apiales; family Araliaceae; genus Panax; species Panax notoginseng. Next base: position 252,966,142 of record CM029012.1, read on the forward strand.
ACGAATATTCCCCGACAAAATGAATATTTTATAACCACTTGCTTATTTTGCAAAATTTGCACATTTCACCCATAACTTTAACTTTTTATCAAATTAACCATTTACTGAATTGTAATTATAAGAAAAATTGAATACTTTTATTTCATAAAATTCGGGGTCTTACAATCTCCCCTCCTTATGAAATTTCGTCCCCGAAATTTACGTACCTGGTATTTCAAAGAGTTGAGAATACCTTACTTTCATTTCAGATTCCATCTTTCCTGTAATCATAATTTTTTCATTGCTCATCTCCTGTATTTCAGATATCATTCTAGAATACAGGTTCAAAACAAAGGTTAATTGAACAAATTAACATATCACATAATATCCCGATATTATGGCTGACCAACAAATAAGCTTAGGTAGGACACACTAGCGAAGGATTTACTCGTCTCTCTCCTCCTAGTCCTATTCCCCGATCTCCGCCAGAGATCATATCCCTAAGCTCTGATACCAAATGTAACATTGGACACCATCATGTGTCAGCACCTCACAAAGGTACCTATCAGCTTGCCACCGCAGAACGGCGTCCCCTACGGAGAGTCTGGCTTCGGTGCATTCCCCATCAACAAGATGTCACCAGATAGAGGCTCGGGGCTCTTTACTTATGGCTCTGATACCAAATGTAACGCCCCCAAAATAGGTCCATTCCATCCAACCCATTTTGAGTCGCCAAATACATGGTACAGATAACAACTACAACTTTATTACAACAATTGTCGTGCAAATACAACAACACATATGCTATGAATTTGGGTACAAATATATACCAACTGTGACTCATGTCCCAACCTTGGATAGCACGTCACAATGACACATTACATAAAGGTATAGTCAAAAACTGTTTTAGAAATTAGAATCTTTAGGAAGTGCTCAAGGAAACCCTCGTACATGGGAGGCCATGCGTCTAGATTATGATAGATATCATATGGCCACAGAATTATCCTTAGTTGACCCAATAGACCCCAAAGAAAAATAAGAAGATTACTATAATATTCTTCCCAATGGTGAGTCTTCTCTTGACATATCATTATCTCCACTATCTCTAATTGAGAATTATACTTCAAACAAACACCAAGATTATATAGGTAGTGCTCGTAAATATACTCAGCAAGTGGATGAGCACATCCCTGTCTTATGATGACACGAGATTGTATATCATTAGACATCTTATATGATAGTGGCAAAACACCCTTCCAACGTTGGGTTCGCCTCACCCTAGATGATTCACCAAATATAACTACTAAATGATGACCACCGTTCTATTCTCCTGTTACCCCCGCTCGACCCAGCTACACTCTTATTACCTGAAAGGAATTGTGAAACAGAAGGGTGAGCACAACTAGCTCAGTAAAGAATATCATGACTAAAGATAATTAAATTATCAATAGCCTTCAATAGAATTAAATCAGAGATTTAGAACATATGGTAGATGATAAAAATTTCAACCATAGTTACAGCAGAACAAGCAATCCATTAGAAGAGTCAAATAGACTATAAAGTCTATTATCTTCTGCACGTTAAAAGTCCACCAACAATGTTTTATCCCTGTAACATCAATCAACAGTTCCTTTTCACAATCATATGAATAATTCATAATCATAATTGTGATTCTAAATTCCTCTTCACATCCAAGACGAAGATAATTTTCATCACTTGTCTTTACCTGAAACATCAAAGATCATGGTTATACCAAATCACAGTTCCTGTTCATAATCATACTAATAAATTCATCTTTGCACCACGGGCCAAAGATATTCATCAACAGTTCATCTTTGCACTACATGCCAAAGATATTCAACATCAAGTCATATTTGCACTACGAGCCAAAGATATTCATCAACAACTCATCTTTGCACTACAGGCCAAAGATATTTCTCAACAGTTCATATTTGCACTACAGGCCAAATATATTATTATCTCAAAGAAATATATAATCATTTCAGAATTTATATAACCAATAATTATAACCATGTTGATCATTTCACCTTTGCACTTAAGCTAAAGATATTCAATTATAAATTCAATGGTCATGATCATACCAGTCAATAATTCAACTTTGCACTACTGGCCAAAGAGAACCCCTAGTCATGATCGTACCAAAAATCTACCCATCTTTACACTCAAGTCAAAGAGAAATATCATCATTAGGGTTATAAAAATGTTATATATGAAAAAAAAATAATATGATCAAGATGTAGTTTTAATCTCAAGAGTAATATTCATAAATCAACTATAATTTGGTAAGAAAAAGAAACCAATTTTGTCATGAATAGTAACTCGTGAATAGTAACCCGTGAATAGTAACTCGTGAATAGTAACTCATGAATAGTAACTCATGAATAGTAACTCGTGAATACTAACTCATGAATAATAACTCGTGAATAATAACTCGTGAATAGTAACTCGTGAATAGTAACTCATGAATAGTAACTCGTAAATAGTAACTCATGAATAGTAACCCCGACATGAAAAGATAAGAATTTCACAAGAAAAATCTTACCAATATTTCGGTATAATGATATTGAAAGAAATAATATCATTTTTTTAAAAAATAACATCCCTTATTTTCCCTTACCTCAAAAGAGCAGTACTCCTGACTCGAATAACGCTGAATGAACTTGCACCGTATAGCAACACTCAAGATATCAAAATACTCACAAGAATACGCTCGATATATAGAGAGAGAATTAGAGAGAAAACCTCAGTTTCTGGTGTGATTTTCAATTCTAACGTAAGCACCCTATTTATAGGAAAATGCTTAGAACACCAAAGCAGAAAATTGAATATAATAATATTATAATTATAAATTTTTCTTAGCCCACCTTTGAAAATCTGGATTCAGCCATCAACATGTGCAAGTGGGGCCCACCAAAGTGTAAAAAACGTTTTTGTTAATAAAAATAAATAAAACTTCCAAAAATCAATTATTTCAGAACTTCGGAACTTCAATAATTCATAATAAATAGTCCTTTAATCAGAAAATTCGAATCTCGCGAGTTTTTATAGGAAATTCAATTTTCTACAACTTTGCAGAAGAAAGTTTTTCCAAATTCTAAACAAAAATTGGCCGAAATCCACAAACGGGCGATTTTAAACGGGCGATTTTACAGTCAATAATAAATTTTCGGTCAAGAATTGTGTTCACCAACACACAAAACATGTGTTAATCATTTAATGCCACAAAAATACTCTTCCTCCTCATATACTCATATATCACATATTCATTGTAAAAATATCACCATCAATATATTATTAAAATAATATATTTAAATGAATTATTTTATCAGAAAAAGATAAAATATTAATTTTCAACAATTGTCACATTAAAAATTTTTTCCATCTATATCCACATAAAATCAATATTTTTCTCATCGTATAAATCAATAATTAATTATACACAAATAATATTACAGAATCACAGTACTGGCAAACATGCCGTTCACAGGAAAGAGGGGGCTTTCCAATAAGGATCTCTCCTTACTGGCGCGCAATTAGATGACCAAACCTCTCCTTAGACAGAACTTTCTAGACATTGCCAATAATGTTATCTAATAATATTATTCAGATAATATGAATTATTGTTCCGATAATAGAAAATACTGTGTAGTGACAATTATTAAAACAACAGTAATATAAAATATCAACGCAGCAATTATTAAATCAATAAAATACAATATTGAACAGTAATTACTGTAACAATTATTGAGTAATGCCTTCTTACGTAAGAATCAATAATTGGTGCAATACCGTGTGCTACTGTATTTTAACCACCGGGTATTCCAACAGTATTAACAGTAACAACTACGCCGTTATTTACAAATAACTTATACTTGTCGTTTTTTTCATCCAATCGCTTTCCGTTATGAGGCCCACACAAGGCTGCGCCGTCGTACGAATATTCTCTGACAGCAAGAATATTCCACGACCAAACGAATATTCCCCGACAAAATGAATATTTTATAACCACTTGCTTATTTTGCAAAATTTGCACATTTCACCCATAACTTTAACTTTTTATCAAATTAACCATTTACTGAATTGTAATTATAAGAAAAATTGAATACTTTTATTTCATAAAATTCGGGGTCTTACAGAAGTGATACTGTCACCTTCATGTTTGAAAGCCACTGCAAGCTCCAATTTCTCTTAATTCTCCACTAGAATGAATTTTTGTGGTTTAAATATCGCTGGGTTTGTAATTTTTCTTCTTGTTTATTGGGTTAGTATTTACTTCATAGTTGTAATTTCTTGACGTTAATTGGGGATATGATTTTTCTTCTTCATTTTCATTTTAGGTTATTTCATTTTTTAAATTTGTTTGGGTTTTGCTAATTGGGTCAGCATATTTCATACTTGTAAGTGAGTTTAAGTTGTTTTGATTTAGTTCATTTTCTATTTCGTTGGGTTTTTATTTTTTTGCTATTCTATTAACTTAGTACTCTTAATTTTTTGATTTTGATTGATTTTTGGTCAGTTCATTTTTTAAATTGGCTTTAATCTAGTACTTGATTTTGCTCATATTTTTAAATTGGCTTTAATCTGGTTGATTTTGCTCTGATTTTTAATTAGTGCAACTATAATTTTTTTCATGTACAATTTGGTAAATTATATTTTTTGTATTTTAATTTTTAATATTAATTATTCTAAAATTAAATAATTAATTTATAGTAGTGTTAGTATAATTGTTTACTTTGTTTTAATTAAGAGTTAAGTTTCTCTTTTCAGCCTAGTCAGCAAAATTAGATAAGGTGTCAATTCCGTTTGTCAATGTGGCAGATTTGTTAACGGGAGGGGCACGGATAACCTGATTTTTGTAACGTTAAGGGTACTTTTGAAAAAAAAAATTAGTTTAGAATATAAGTGGGACATCGGGATAAACATTAAGGCATTTTTGGACCTTTGCCCAATAACTAGAGATATACAACTTTGCAAGATTTACGATCATTTTATACAACTTTACAACTTTGCAAGATTTACAGTCATTTTATACAACTTTACAACTCCTCCGTATAATAGTGTGCCTAGCTAACTACTTGTATCTAACATGCGCCGAACAACCACAACTACGTACTCAGCATGGGCGCCTGATAGACACGTAATTCATACATTTTATTATCCCTAATTTTGTCCTTTTAATTATATTGGTTTATTAAATTAATATGTTTTATTTTATTTTGTAGGATTTAATATTTGTTGCAATAAAGTCCAAGTTCAATGAACCTAAATTAGGGTTCCAAGTTATTTTTCCTATAAATAGGCCTCTTATTTTAGAGAGAAGGGCACCACTTGTTAATTTCTTTTTCTTAGTTCTTCACTAGGGTAGAAGGGAGTAAGATATTTAGAGTTTATTTTTCTCTTATTCCAATCACGTGTGAAACTACTGTCAGTAAGTATTTGTATCTTTCTTTTATTTATATAATAGAAATTCTCTTTTTAATTATTATTCTTATTTCATGCGAATTGAAGTACTAATATTATTTGTTTTTGTTTTTAATTCCATGTCTAACTAAATTTCTAATACCTAGGATTATGATGAAACTAAGTATTTCATATTAAGATTTTCTTTCCGTTTAAAAATTAATGCCTAATTATTTTCGCCTTCATATTTTCCTCCGCATAAATTGCATATGATTTTTATATTGATTGCGAGGTTTTGATAAGTTATAATTAATCTGTGAATTTTTCATAACTAATGCTTGCCCATATTAATTATATGAATCATTATTTTTAAAGGGAAGGGAGAATAATTTGGGAATTGATTTAGAAAATAAGAAATTATTTATTATGTTAATATTTGGTGGATTCTGATTCCTAGGTATCTTTTCTCATTAATAGTTTCCGTTATTAATTAGTAGCTTGAATAATTTAGTTAATAAATTTTTTCCACCATATTTATTTCTAATTCGCCTAAAATATTAATTAAGGATATATTAAAGAATTAATCTAGTCTCTGTGAGTTCGACCTGTACTTGCCAGTTCTTCAATTTGACATTGTGCCCTTGCAGTTACATATTTTTATCACATCAAGTTTTTGGCGCCGTTGCCGGGGACTAGACTTAATTTTATATTCCTTAATTTTTATTTATTCGAATTAGTTTTTCTTTCTCTTCTAATTTTTTTTTCAGGATTATTGAAGCGGATTGAAGGAGCGAAAAGATAAAGATTTTATTGATGCGCTTTATTCGGTACTTCGTATCTCCATATTTAAAAAAAAATTAAAAAAAATATATAGTAGTTTAGTTTTTTATTTTTTGTTTTTATATATATTTTTTTGTGCTACTTTCGTGGTTAGTTGTCTATTTATTTTGTTATTTGTGAAAAAAATGAATTCTTATTATAGTTGGAATAATAATTTTGCTTGGAATAAAGAACCCTATGAAAATTTTAATGCACACCAAGTAAATCAAATTTTTCCAAGTTATGAAAATTCTTATCTAAGTTCATATCCATATCCATATTCATATCCATATCCATATTTGGATCCAGAACCTCAATATCCACAAGAAATATCAAATGAAGTAGAGGAAAGACTTAGTGCCTTGGAGAAAACTACGGAAGTTTTAATGGAAGAGCAATTTAGTATTATATCTCGTCTAGAAATTCAAATGAGTCGATTAGCCACCATATTAAATGAACAAGAGGTGGGTGAATTTTCTAGTAACTCAGTGGTTAATTTTGAAAATCTTGATGGTTGTGGAAATGATGAGGAAAGTAAAAATTTTATATTCAATTCTACACAATTTGAGTCAAGCGTATTTGAGGAGTCTACAAATTATGAGTCCATGCCTAAAATTGATCATGTTGCATTTGATGAGTCGGTTGAAAAAGTTTATAAACCTAAAGCTCCATACCCTGAAAGATTTATTCCTAAAAAATTACCTAGTGATTTTTTGGACCAACCCATTAAAGTAAACATGATCTAAGAGTTGTCAATGACCCAAGAAATAATAGAAAATAGACTCTTGATTGAAAAAGATCCAAGTGATTTTTTCTTAAATCACCTTGACCAAAATTGCAATGAATCCGAATATTTAGATAAGGTCAATGAGCCGTTGAGATCCACTACAAATAAGTTAACTAAACTAGAACATATATTTGAACCAATTCTTCCATCATTCGAACATGTTAATGAAAGTTTTCTAGAGGTAAACTTGAAGCATAACTGTGATGAAAATTCTGAATATTTTCAATTTTCTAGACCTCCTGAAAATAATGAAAAGTTCACACTCATTTATCCATTTATAACATTCAATTTTAGTCACATAATTTTTAGGATTTATAAAATTTGTAGATATGTACATTTGTTTTCTTTCTCACCACATTTTCTTGCAGAACAAATGCCCCGCATACAAGGTATAATTTTTTTTTTCACATCTTTGTTCTCTTTTCTTCATTTGCATACATTGAGGACAATGCATGATTTAGGTATGGGGGGAGTTTGTTTGTATTATTGTATTAGATTTTTTTTATTTTTTTATTTCTCTTTTTAGGAAAAAATAGTAAAAAAAAAAACACGAAAAAAGTAAAAAAAAAAAATTGTTTGACTTTTTATGCATTGGATTAATTCTAATAAGTGTTTGTGGATCAAAACTCATAAGTAAGATTGAAATATTTAGAACTCTTAAATTTTTGATAAGATACAAAATCTTAGTTCGAAACACCATCTGAATTAAAATTAATTTCACAAGTATTTTTGCACTTCACGTTTGCACTAATTCTTAGTTGTGGGGTATAAACCATGATTCGAGTAATTTCAAAAAAAAAAAAGAAAAAAGAAAAGAAAAGAAAAGAAGAAAGAATGAAAAAAATGAAGTTGAGAAAAGTTGAAAAAAAGAGGAATAAATAACTGCTTCAATGTCCATTAAACGAAATAACTGGGTATCCAAGCTTCGGGAAGCATTGATATTCACGCTGAAAAGTGTGATGGATAAAAGCAGCTTGACTAGTCTAATTTTGTGGCCTTTGTTACTCGAGTAAGTAAGCCCTTAGGGGTGTCTCTACACCTAGTGCCCTAAAGCCATCTGGTTTGGGAGTCATTGGTCCAACGCTAGCTCTACATGGGTAACTCTGAAAAGCCTAAGAAAAAGAGACATTGCACAAGTCAAGAATCAAAATTGAAAAAAAATGGAAAAAAGGAAAAGAAAAATGAGCTTGCATGGTTTTCATGGTAAAAATCCCTACTAAGAATTACATCATATATGTGACGCCCCCAAAATTAGGTATACATCACCCATCTTGGGTCGTCAGATACATGGTACAGAATACAAATATAACTTACTAATACAACTGTCGTGTACAATACGACAAAACATAACTGTGAGTTTAAATACAATTGTTGTCTACTAGAGACTATACAAACTCAAAAGGAGTCCTCATTACAATTATTGTCGCACTATTTAACAAAATAGTGAGGACTACTAATACTATTATCTGGTCCATCACTCCATTCCCCGACTCGTCCCAGCTATATTCTCATTTCCTGAAGAGAACAGTGAAAGAAAGAGTGAGCTCAACTAGCCCAGTAAGAAATATTATGACTAAGATAATACAGAATAAATTATCATTAGCCTTCAACAGTGTTAAACTGATAAAATATAATGAACATCAAGTTTAACTGCAGCGGAACATGTAATCCATTAAAAGAGTCAAGTAGAAAATAAAATCTACTATCTTCTATGATTTAAAAGGTTTTTCAACACTGTTATCGCTGGAACTCAGCTTAATAAAATAATCCACATCATCGAATCACCCATGCACTACGGCCAAGGATATTCGTGTATTCATTAATGGTCATGATCATGCCAACAACTGTCCATCAATGCACTACAGGCCAATAAGGACTTTTACCACATCATTTGTAACATTACGGTCATGATTATACCGAATAATCCCTGGTCATAATCATACCAAGTCCATCTATGCACTACAGGCCACAGATGACTTTCAACATTTTATAAACATGAGGATGATGACAATGATATAAGAATTCAATAAAACAAGTTCAAGAATTAATTTATCCAAGAATTAACAACGTCCAAATTGTCAACATGATACTGCTTTGTGGATTAAATTCAAGAATGCTTAGAAGAATATTTTCATGAAAAGATACTGGATGAAACGCAATTATCAAGGATATTCCATAAATTTCATGGAGTATAGAAGTCAAAACTTAACCAACTGAGTATAATAAAGAATGGAATAACAAAAGAAATCACCATGCATGCGATAGACCGCACAGACAGGTTATTCCAAGTGAATAATAAATAATGGAACCAGGTCCGGCGTAAACCGCACAGACAGGATATTCTAACAGAATAATAATATAGACGGAACCTGGTCTGGTGTAAAACACACAGACATGATATTCCAACAGAATAATAATAAAGACGGAACCAAGTCTGGTGTAAAACACACAGACAAGATATTCCAACAAAATAATAATAAAGACGGAACTAGGTCTGGTGTAAAACACACAGACAGGATGTTCCAACAGAATAATAATAAAGACGAAACTAGGTCTGGTGTAAAACACACAGACAGGATATTCTAACAGAATAATAATAAAGACGGAACCAGGTCCGGTGTAAAATACACAGACAGGATGTTCCAACAGAATAATAGAAGAATGTCACCAAGTATAGGGTAGACCGCGTATACAGGTTATTCCAACAGAATAATAAGAAATGGAATAACAACAGTTCTCTTCATGAATAAGAAAGAATAACACCCCTTACCGTTTTAAAGAAGAACTGAAATAAGGAAGTAGTGAAGTAGCAGAATACTTTTCTTCTCTCTCTCTATAGTTTCTCTCTATAGTTTCTCTCTCTAGAGTTCAGTGAATTCGTAAGAAATAATGAAGGAATGAGCTGCTATTTATAGAAAAATAGAATGCATAGTAACTAATCCATGAACTGTCCAGATTGATTACTTTAATCTGACGGTCCATATTTAAAGAAAAATCTTTTAAATAAAATATAATATATTCTATTTATAGAATAACTTTAATAAAGTATTCTGTTTTATATAAAAAGATGTTTCTGTTTTATTATGTTAATAATACGAATAAAACAAAACTTCATTATCGCTAAATAATTCATATTATTAACTGACAATAATTGAATCAAACTGAGTGATTTCTCACATAAGCATTAATAATCAATACCGTGTGCTATTATGCAATCACACGTATTACTGTACTTTTATTATCGAGTAGTTTAACAGTATCAATGGTAAAACTTCCGTCGTTATTTTTAATAAAATATTTTTGTCGTTTTCTCAATCCAACAATAATTCTGTTGTGGGGTCCACCAATGATTGTGCCGTAGTACGAATATTCCCTGTTAAAACGAATATTCCCCGACCAATCGAATATTATATAACAACTTGCGTAATTTGTAAAATTTATAAATATTACCCACAACTATAACATTATATCAAATTAACTCCATACTATTCAAAAATGATATTTATAGAAAATTCATCTTTATTTATAAAAGTTAGGGTCTTACAACCTCCACTTCTTATGAAATTTCGCCCTCGAAATTAGAGTATGTACCTGGTATGTCGAAGAGGTAAGGATACCTTGACTTCATTTCAGATTCTAACTCCCAAGTCATTTACTCAACATCGTGATTTCTCCACAAAACTTTGACTTGAGGTATAACCTTGGAGCGTTGAATATGTTCCTTCTTATCCAAGATTTGAACAGGAACTTCTTCATACGTCAAATCCTCCGCTATTTCGTCCGGTTCTAACTCAATAATGTGGTTTGGGTCTTCCACATATTTATGTAACATGGATATGTGAAAAACGTTATGAACACGAGACATACTTGGCGGTAAAGCGAGTCTATAAGCCACAGTTCCTACTTGATCGAGGATTAAAAATGGACCGATGAATTGAGGATTGAGCTTTCCTCTCTTTCCAAATCCCGTAACTCCTTTCCATGGAGCAACACGTAAGAATACATGATCTCCTATATCAAATTCCACGTCCTTTCGATGAAGATCAACATAACTCTTTTGTCGATCTTGTGAGGTTTTATACGTTGTCGGATCGTTTGAATCTTTTCTGTAGTCATACGTACCAACTCCGGTCCCAACAACGTTGCTTCACCCACCTCATCCCAGCATACTAGAGAACGACACTTTCTTCCATACAACGCTTCGAATGGAGCCATGCCAATACTTGCTTGATAACTGTTGTTGTAGGAAAACTCCACCAATGATAAGAACTTGTCCCAACTTCCCTTGAAGTCAAGGACATAGAGTCTTAATAGATCTTCCAGAGTTTGAATAGTCTTCTCTGATTGTCCGTCCGTCTGAGGATGATATGCCGAACTAAATCATAAATCCGTGCCCATAGCTTTTTGTAAGCTAACCCAAAATCGTTAAGTGAATCTTGGGTCTCGGTCAGAAACTATGGATACTGTCATACCATGCAGTCTTGCAATCTCGTTTATGTACATACGAGCAAGACGTTCAAGTGTATAAGTTTCTCGTATCGATAAAAAATGAGCAGACTTGGTCAATCTATCAACAATGACCCAAATCGCATCAATACCTTGAGAAACCTTAGGAAGACCGGTAACGAAATCCATGGTAATGTGCTCCCACTTCTATTTTGAAATTTCAAGTGGTTGCAATGGACCTTTTGGTACTTGATGCTCCGCCTTGACTCGTTGACAAGTTAGACACCTTGAGATAAATAATGCTATCTATCGCTTCATATTACTCCACCAAAATATATGACGAAGATCATGATACATTTTGGTACTCCCAGGATGGATTACAAACGATGTGTTGTGCGTCTCCATCATGATTTCATACTTTAAATCAGGGTCGTTAGGAACACAAAGTCTAGAGTTGACTCGAAGTATTTCTTCTTCATCGATTCTTGCTTCTGGCATAGCACCTTCTTGCACTTTCTTCCTCATATGCATCAGCTTCAGGTCTGTAGCTTGAGCAACTTTAACTTTATCGATTAAAGTCGGTTCTACTCGTATATTCGCCATCATCACATGGGTCCCTGGAGTCTTTAACTCTATCTCCATCCTTTACAAGTCACACAAAATGAGCCTTTGTGTTGACAATATCGCACTTGTACTTGCATATGATCTTCTACTCAATGCATCAGCTACCACGTTCGCTTTTCCAGGATGGTATTGAATGGTATGATCATAATCTTTCGACAGTTCAAGCCAACGTCGTTGTCGCATGTTGAGTTCCTTTTGAGTGAAAAAATATTTGAGGCTTTTATGATCTGTAAAGATCTCCACCTTCTCCCATACAAGTAATGCCTCCAAATTTTAAGTGCAAAGACAACAGCTGCCAACTCTAGATCATGAGTAGGATAATTCCTCTCATATTCCTTGAGTTGTCTTGATGCATAGGCTATGACTTTTCCATGTTGCATGAGAACGCATCCCAACCCTTTGCTCGAAGCATCACTGTAGATGACAAATCCCTCCGAGCCAGATGGTATTGTTAGAACAGGTGCTGAAATAATTCTCCTCTTGAGTTCTTGAAAACTCTTATCACATTCTTCGCTCCAACCGAACTTTGTATCTTTTCGAGTCAGCTGAGTTAGTGGAGTAGTGATTCGAGAAAATTCTTCCACGAATCTCCTATAATAACCAGTTAAACCGAGAAAGCTACGTACTTCGGTTACTGATTTAGGTTGCTCCCAAATTTGAATAGCTTCAATCTTTGCCGGGTCAACAGATATTCCACGACTTGATACTACGTGCCCAAGGAATGCTACCTCCTCCAGCCAGAACTCGCATTTCTTCAACTTGGCATAAAGCTTGTATTCACAAAGCTTTTGGAGTACCAGCCTTAAGTGTTGCTCATGATCTTCACGACTTTTGGAATAAATAAGGATGTCATCAATAAAGACGACCACAAAGTGATCCAAATATTTCTTGAATACCCGGTTCATCATATCCATGAAGGCAGCAGGAGCATTAGTCAATCCAAAGGGCATGACTAGGAATTCATAATGCCCGTACCGAGTTCTGAAAGACGTCTTTGAAATATCCTCAGTTCTAACCTTCAGCTGATGATATCCAGAACGAAGATCGATCTTTAAAAAGAATTGTGCTCCTTGCAATTGGTCAAACAGGTTATCAATACGTGGCAATGGGTACTTATTTTTGATGGTGGCATGATTCAACTCCCGATAATCAATACAAAGTCGCATACTTCCATCTTTCTTCTTCACGAATAGAACAGGAGCACCCCAAGGAGAAGTACTATGACGAATAAAGCCAATGTCTAACAATTCCTGTAGTTGGATCTTTAACTCCTGAAGTTCAATAGGAGCCATTTGATATGGGGCTTTGGAAATGGGTTTTGTACCGGGTTTAAGGTCGATACAAAATTTAATTTCACACTCTGGGGGTAGGCCAGGAAGTTCTTCAGGGAATACGGCAGGGAATTTATTAACAATAGAAATATCATTCAAAACTGACGTATTTTTGTTTAGATCCGTGACATGAGCTAAGAAAGCTTGACATCCGTTTTTTAATAAACGAATAGCTTTATGGCTTGAGATGACAGCGATTAATTTTAATGGTTTGGTTGCTTGAATTCGCATAATAGGTCGATTAGGAATATGAAAGCTAACAACCTTACGAAAACAATCAATTTTTGCATTATGAGTAGTTAACCAATCAATCCCTATAATCACGTCAAATGCAAGTATTTTTAATTAAATCAGATCGACAGGTAATGTGTGGGTACCAACTTGAACCAAACAAGACTTATAAACCGTGGATGTAATGAAGGTTCCTCCCAATGGAGTTTCAACAGATAAGTCAAAGTCTAATTTCTCCGGAGTCAAATTTAATCGATGAGCGCAAGTAGGAGAAATAAAAGAATAGGTAGAACTAGTATCAAAAAAAGCATAGACTTCGTTAGAGTTTATGATAAGCTTACCTGTGATGACCTCATTCGGGTTCCTTGCTTTCTGGGAGGTCACAACATACGCTCTCCCTTGTACTACCGGTTTTGACTTTTCTGGGACGGCCTTTGGTGCCTCCATCCTGGCTGAACTTATTTTTGGTAAACGAAAAAATCGAGCTAAATGACCTTCTCTTCCACAATTATAACATGCTTTAGACGGCATCACGCAGTTTGGACTAATATGCCCCTCCCCTCCGTATTTGAAACATATGATAGGTGGTCGTTCTCCTTCCTTAACGGGTGCTGGTGCTGACGTCTTTCCATCATTGTTGAATCTCTTCTTCTTGAAATGACCATTCTTATTGTTTTGGCCCTGATTACCACCGAAGTGGTTACCATTTCTGGCCTGTTGATTCCCACCACGCTTGTTGTCACCGCTTCGATTACTGCTCTCACTGGTATTATCATTTTGCCGACTGCTCTCTTTTGGTTGCGTTGACTCGTTATCGCGCTCCACTAACTGAGCCCTATTCACAACATCTGAATACAAACACAGTTTATGAGAAATAAGATGTTGACGTATCTCAGGTTTCAAACCTCGCAAAAACATTCACGTCATTCGCTCTTCATTATCTACTAAGTGGGACGCAAACCGGGACAACTTAGCAAATTTAGCCTCATACTGCGACGCGGTCATATTATTCTGCTCCAATTTGATGAACTCCACCTCCTTCATGTGTCGAACACTTTCGAGAAAGTATTTGTCATTGAACAGCTCTTGGAACTTCTCCTAAGACATCTTCAGTGCAGCAGGTTGAGTACGTTTAATCGATTTTCACCAGTAATCTGCCTCTCCTCATAACATAAAGGCGGCAAAAGGAACCTTTTGCTCCTCGGAGCATCCCAAGACATCAAATATCTTGGTGATCTGCTTTATCCATGTTTCTGCTATAAGTGGTTTTGGCTCTCCCTTAAACTCTGGTGGTCCTAGCTCCTTGAACTGTTTAGCGGTGACCGTCCGAGAGTTTTAAGTGTTTTCACCTATATTTTGAATAGGAGCCGCGCTCGCCTGCTGTTGCATGAACTGCATAAAGCTTCTGAACATTCCATCATTTATCATTTGATCAGTATTGTTGTTTGCATGAGGATTATTGCCTTCCTGATGCACATTATCCCGATTATTGATATGTGGTGAATCAACAGTCGCCTGTGCTCCATTGCTATTCTCAACATTCTCGGATGCCATTTTCAGATACTGCCACAAAACAAAAGTTAATTGATATGTCATATATTATCCTTATATTCTGACCGATCAATTAAATACCATGCAAATAAACTTAGGTAGGTCATACTAGTGAATGAATTCTCCGTCTCTCCCCTCCTAGTTCTATTCTCACATCTTAGCCAGGGATCATATCCCTAAGCTCTGATACCAACTGTGACGCCCTCAAAATTAGGTATACATCACCCATCTTGGGTCGTCAGATACATGGTACAGAATATAAATACAACTTACTAATACAACTATCGTGTACAATACGACAAAACATAACTGTGAGTTTGAATACAATTATTATCTACTAGAGACTATACAAACTCAAAAGGAATCCTTTTTACAATTATTGTCACACTATTTAACAGAATAGTGAGGACTACTAATACTATCATCTGGTCCATCACTCCGTTCCCCGACTCATCCCAGCTATATTCTCATTTCCTGAAGAGAACAGTGAAAGAAAGGGTGAGCTCAACTAGCCCAGTAAGAAATATTATGACTAAGATAATGCAGAATAAATTATCATTAGCCTTCAACAGTGTTAAACTGATAAAATATAACGAACATTAAGTTTAACTGCAGCGGAACAAGCAATCCATTAAAAGAGTCAAGTAGAAAATAAAATCTACTATCTTCTATAATTGAAAAGGTTTTTCAACACTGTTATCGCTGGGACTCAGCTTAATAAAATAATCCACATCATCGAATCACCCCTGCACTACGACCAATGATATTCGTGTATTCATTAATGGTCATGATCATGCCAACAACTGTCCATCAATGCACTACAGGCCAATGAGGACTTTTACCACATCATTTGTAACATTACGGTCATGATTATACCGAATAATCCCTGGTCATAATCATACCAAGTCCATCTATGCACTACAGGCCACAGATGACTTTCAACATTTTATAAACATGAGGATGATGACAATGATATAAGAATTCAATAACACAAGTTCAAGAATTAATTTATCCAAAAATTAACAACGTCCAAATTGGCAACATGATACTGCTTTGTGGAGTAAAATTCAAGAATGCTTAGAAGAATATTTTCATGAAAAGATACTGGATGAAACGCAATTATCAAGGATATTCCACAAATTTCATGGAGTATAGAAGTCAAAACTTAACCAACTGAGTATAATAAAGAATGGAATAACAAAAGAAATCACCATGCATGCGATAGACCGCACAGACAGGTTATTCCAACAGAATAATAAATAATGGAACCAGGTCCGGCGTAAACCGCACAGACATGATGTTCCAACAGAATAATAGAAGAATGTCACCAAGTATAGGGTAGACCGCGTATAAAGGTTATTCCAACAGAATAATAAGAAATAGAATAACAACAGTTCTCTTCATGAATAAGAAAGAATAATACCCCTTACCGTTTTAAAGAAGAACTGAAATAAGGAAGTAGTTAAGTAGCAGAATACTTTTCTTCTCTCTCTCTATAGTTTCTCTCTATAGTTTCTCTCTCTAGAGTTCAGTGAATTCGTAAGATATAATGAAGGAATGAGCTGCTATTTATAGAAAAATAGAATGCATAGTAACTAATCCATGAACGGTCCAGATTGATTACTTTAATCTGACGGTCCATATTTAAAGAAAAATCTTTTAAATAAAATATAATATATTCTATTTATAGAATAACTTTAATAAAGTATTCTATTTTATATAAAAAGATGTTTCTGTTTTATTACGTTAATAATACGAATAAAACAAAACTTCATTATCGCTAAATAATTCATATTATTAACTGACAATAATTGAATCAAACTGAGTGACTTCTCACATAAACATTAATAATCAATACCGTGTGCTACTATGCAACCACACATATTACTGTACTTTTACTACCGAGTAGTTTAACAGTATCAATGGTAAAACTTCTGCCGTTATTTTTAATAAAATATTTTTGTCGTTTTCTCAATCCAACAATAATTCTATTGTGGGGTCCACCAATGATTGTGTCGTTGTACGAATATTCCCTGTTAAAACGAATATTCTCCGACCAATCGAATATTATATAACAACTTGCGTACTTTGTAAAATTTATAAATATTACTTACAACTATAACATTATATCAAATTAACTCCATAATATTCAAAAATGATATTTATAAAAAATTTATTTTTATTTATAAAAGTTGGGGTCTTACAATATACACATGCATGCATCACATGTAATTGATTTAATGAAGGATGGTGTCTAAAATAAAAAGATTGAGTATTTTTGATAAGGTAAAAGTGTGATTTTGAATTTAATCTTGCTTATGTATAATGTCCATAGATATTTAGAAGTTTTCTTTCAATTTCATAATTTTTTGAATCCAAAATTATTTTTGAATTTTGTGGGTATATTCACTGCAAACCCTCACGAGACACAACTGGTCCACTTGGGTAACCTTGGGGTTTAAAGGCTTGTTGCATATGCAATCGTGTTTCCTACGAAAATGGGGTAGTGTAATTTTTGTTTTATTTTTATTTTTATTTATTTTACTCGAGGACGAGCAAAAGCTAGGTATGGGGGTATTTGATAGACACGTAATTCATACATTTTATTATCCCTAATTTTGTCCTTTTAATTATATTAGTTTATTAAATTAATATGTTTTATTTTATTTTGTAGGATTTAAAATTTGTTGCAATAAAGTCAGAATCTTGGTGATCAAACGATATTTAATGCTCTTATTCATCTAAGGAATATCCAAGAAGAATCCTACAAGAGAAGGGAAAGTATATCTAGAAGATCTTTTTGAGAAGTTGATTGGAAACAAAACTGTCCAAGTTCAATGAACCTAAATTAGGGTTCGAAGTTAGGCCTCTTGTTTTAGAGAGAAGGGCACCACTTGTTATTTTCTTTTTCTTAGTTCTTCACTAGGGTAGAAGGAAGTAAGATATTTAGAGTTTGTTTTTTTCTTATTCCAATCACGTGTGAAACTACTGTCAGGAAGTATTTGTATCTTTCTTTTATTTATATAATAGAAATTCTCTTTTTAATTATTATTCTTATTTCATGCGAATTGAAGTACTAATATTATTTGTTTTTGTTTTTAATTCCATGTCTAACTAAATTTCTAATACTTAGGATTATGATGAAACTAAGTATTTCATAATAATATTTTCTTTCCGTTCCAAAATTAATGACTAATTATTTTCGCCTTCATATTTTCCTCCGCATAAATTGCATGTGATTTTTATATTGATTGCGAGGTTTTGATAAGTTATAGTTAATATGTGATTTTTTCATAACTTATGCTTGCCCATATTAATTATATGAATCATTATTTTTAAAGGGAAGGGAGAATAATTTGGGAATTGATTTAGGAAATAAGAAATTATTTATTATGTTAATATTTGGTGGATTCTGATTTCTAGGTATCTTTTCTCATTAATAGTTTCCGTTATTAATTAATAGCTTGAATAATTTAGTTAATAAATTTTTTCCACCATATTTATTTCTAATTCTCCTAAAATATTAATTAAGGATATATTAAAGAATTAATCTAGTCTCTGTGGGTACGACCTGTACTTGCCAGTTCTTCAATTTGACACTGTACACTTGCAGTTACATATTTTTATCACATCAGCGCCACAGCGGCACAGCCTCACATGCAAACGATATGATCATTCAGCTGTTATTTAATTACGTCCACATATATATATACATAGCACGTGACCAATGCTTTGATACGACTACCCTGCATACTCCTCTACGGTGGGTAAGGTAACATACATGCTGTACTATATAATAGTTATACATCTCATCCATTTTGTGCACCTCTAACTCAAATATGGCCGCAGAGGGAATTAAGCTACACATTGTTATGTTCCCTTGGCTTGCCTTTGGTCACATGATCCCATTCCTAGAGCTAGCCAAGCTCATAGCTCATAAGGGTCACAAAATTTCCTTCATCTCCACCCCAAAAAACATCGACCGCCTCCCAAAACAGCTCCCTCCAAACTTATCATCCCTCATAACTTTCGTCAAGCTTCCTTTGCCCCACGTCCAAAACCTCCCCGAAAACGCTGAGGCCACAACCGATGTACCTTTTGACAAAGTCAAGTACCTTAAAATTGCCTATGATGGCCTCCAACAATCCATAACCGAATTTATACAAAATTCGACCCCCGATTTGATAATTTTTGATTTTGTGGCTTATTGGTTGGGCCCTCTTGCGTCAAAACTAAATATTTCTAGTGCCTATTTTAGCATTTTTCCTGCAGCCGCTTTAGGCTTTACCGGCTCCGCGGAATCTATGATGGGTGGAGATTACCGGAAGACACCGGAGGATTTTACAGTTTTGCCAAAGTGGGTTACTTTTGAGTCCACGGTTAGGTTTAAGCTTTTTGAATTATTGCGCAATAACGCAGGATGGGATAATGAATCTGTTTCGGACCTGTATCGGATGGGAGCGACAATTAAAGGCTGCGATTTCGTAGCCATACGGAGCTGTTATGAGTTTGAACCGGAGTGGCTTCGGCTTCTAGAAGATCTTAATGAGAAACGGTTTATACCGGTTGGACAGCTACCACCCACGTTGTTTGAAAGTGGTGACGATGTGAAGGACGTTGCATGGAGAGAGATGAAAGGGTGGCTTGACATGCAAGTTAAAGGTAGGGTGGTGTATGTTGCTTTTGGGAGCGAGGCGAAACTGAGTCAAACTGAACTCACCGAGATTGCTCTAGGGTTAGAGCTATCCGAGTTGCCCTTTTTTTGGGTTTTGAGGAAGCAACGCGGGAAGGAAGATACAGAGGTGATTGAGTTACCGGAAGGGTTTGAAGAGAGAACTAAAGGGCGTGGGGTGGTGTGCACGAGTTGGGCGCCTCAACTCAAGATACTGAGTCATGACTCAGTGGGGGGATTCTTGAGTCACGCGGGGTGGGGCTCTGTGGTGGAGGCCATACAGTTTGAGAAAGCTCTTGTTTTGTTGACGTTCTTGGCGGACCAAGGTCTAAATGCCAGGTTTTTGGAGGAGAAAAGGATGGCGTACTCAATTCCGAGGGATGATGGAGACGGATCATTTAGGAGGGACTCGGTGGCCGATTCACTCAAGTTGGTGATAATTGAGAAGGAAGGACAGATATATAGGGACAAGGTTAAGGAAATGAAGAATGTATTTGTGGACAAAAATAGACAAGAAGAATACATTGATAACTTGTTAGGTTATCTTGAAGCTAATAGAAAGATCAAGAGGGAATTAATATGAAGGTAAGGCACATGTTGGAGTTTAATTGTTATTTTCTGATTTGAATAAGTTGTATTTCTGTTTTGAATAAGTCGTAGTTGTAACTCTATTCATTTGGGATTTAATGCTATTGACAAAGTCTTTAGGAATCTTAAAAGTTTAAGTTGTTCTGTTGTATTGGATAGGTTTGTTGTTTTATCTCCTTACTTTTGAGTCAAAGTGGTTTGTGTGGACTGCTATATATGTAACTGTAAGTTCTTCAATAAAGTTATGAAGTTTTCAATCATAGTATTCATTCATTGTTGTGAAGATTTTCTTAGATATTTCAACAAGGTAACCTTTAATGGATATACAATTGATGTCATTAAAAGTTGAAAAAATTGTCGCTTAAGTGCATGTTCTGCTACCTCTAATGGATATACAATTGCTGCTTAATTCTCTCAGGATTATTTCCTTATTGTACTCTTTGTTTTGCATGATAAGAGATTATATCATGAAAATAGTGATAGATTAATATTACAAATATTTAAATCAACTTTTAGATTGTCATTTGCGTGAATAAATATTATTAGCAATTTAAAATAAAAGATGTGTAATAAGTAAGACACTCTTATAATTTTATCGAAACTCATATATAGATATGTTTCACAATTATACTTCGTCACAAATATGTCGCACTATATAGCAAGACTTTATTCTCGATTCTTTTGTTTTCAATGATACTTGTTTGCCTTATTCTAATTTGATGTTTTTGCACTCAGGTGCTGTTTGTTTACATATGATTGCCTCTTAACGAACTGCATCTTATTCGCTAAGAGGCATGATGCTGTTTGTTTTGTTTTTTGTTACCTCTGAATGCCTCTTAATCGGTAAGACAGAAAATGAAATCTTAATAATTAAGAGGTACCTCTTAATGAAATTTTTTTGATAATTTTTTTTTATATAAATATATTCAACAATATTATGCACTCATTTTTATTAAATTGAATATTTAAAATTATTAAATAAAATTTTACCTTTTAAAATGGTAAAATAGTGTCATTAAGAGACACCTTACTTTTTTGTTATCAAACAATTTTTTAGATTCAGATCTCATAACCATTCAGATGATCTAATTTATTAAGACATCATAATCATTCAGATCTTAATTCTCAAATTTATCAAACACAACCTTAGTACACTTATGTATACTAGTTGATAGCCCGTGCAATGTACGGACTAATTTGAATAATAGATTTAATAATTTGTCAAATATTTATGTCAAAAGGGACTGAGACTATACCATTCATGTATCAATTCATAGCCCACAATTTCAGATTAAATATTGAGATCAATCAATATTAGAAAAAAGAATTGATAGAGAGATACATACTTTGAATATCTACTCAAATTTTTAGTAAACTGACTGTCCACCTGCAAAGTTATTATATAAAGCCACTCCATTAGCCCAAAATGATATAAAAACAATCATATATATACTATTTTACCTATCTTCCATAATTAAGCATAATACTTGGACAACAAAATGTCAGTTAAGAAAATTATCTAATTTTATCATCAAACCCCTTTTCCATTATTTAAGTTTGCAAGAAAATCCTACAAACTGACCAATCATTGTTGTCACAACATCAGGGCTAAAGCTTCCTCAGCCAAGAAGATTAGGAAGCTAGAGTTACAAAACTATCGGACAAAGAAATGCTTTGTTTATAGTTTTAAAAACAAAATAAAATCATAAAACGGGGCTAGTCATCAAAATCCTTCATTCATGCAATCAGTAATTATTTGTTTGATTTTTCCTTTACACAACAATAGAGCCGCATAATCATACAAATTCAAGCTAAAAAACACCATAAAATACAATAATCCCAAGAACTATCTAAAAAGATCCGGATAATCCCACCTCAAACACTATTAATAGATCCAACTAAGCAGCCATCACATAAAACAAAAGTATAATGAGATGAAACCAAATCTATGCCAACAATAATCAGTAACACAAAAAAAATTAATTCTTAAAAATCATATGTTAGTACAATCTCATATACTAACAAAATAAAAGATGCACAAACTGAAGAAATAGTGGTAGTAGAGTTCCTCTGCATAGAAAACATTGGATTCTGGATGGGCTTTAATAAGGTATTCAGTTCCCCACTTAACAGCATCCTTGGCATTTCCAACCTCTCCATTTGAAGCCATTTGATGTCCATACTCTAAAATGCTCCATGACATCATTGTCACTATAAATGCCATGGGCAGTCGAAACTTCAAATTGTCCCTTGCGTCATAATACCCTCCAACCAAATTAACCTGCAAGAAATCAAAACATTTAAAATCTAAATTATTCCCTATTTAAATTTTTCATCCTTTGTTCAGACAGATCTCACGGTTTAATTCATTACAATTATAGTAGCTAACGTAAAACTAAAAAAGCAAAAAGGGTTTTAGGAAAATGTTGATAAGATATCTAGTTTACAGTCTTCGTTCTCTTCATTTGTACCCCCTTCTTCATTTTCCTGTATTGGAAAAGTTGCAAGATGAGAGGAGTAAGTATAAAACGAAAGAGATTATCTAAACCACGACAAGATATCAAAGCTAGAAATAGTTGAAAAAAATGGAATCAATCTTCAGACTTAAGTAGCACGCAAAGGTGGAATGTACCACTTAAAATGTGCAACGTATCTTCATTGTTAACTGTCATTAGTTTCTGTATTTCTTTTCCTCCCTTTAACTGATAAGTGGAAGATTATGTGGATTAAAAGTAACATTTCAAAATTTAATGGCCCGTATAACTATCTTTTCACACTTCCTAATGATTGCTTCATTACCAAGAAAATAATCACAAAAGGATGTCGCGTAAAATCAGTATCTATAAAAGTGTTTACTTGAAATTTTACACTTTAGACCTTGTCAGGAGAGGCAATGCAAGAGCATTGTCAGTTACACAAAATTGGTAAGAAAGAAAATAGTAAGAGCTTTTTGGTTAATTCCTTAAAACTTCAACATAAGCCCAAAAAATTCAACCAAACATCCACTCGGCAGTTTAGCCATATAAAATAAAGCCAACACTTTAACCAAGAATCAGCACATTGTACTCTTCCAACAACACAGGAATCGGATATTACTCTACTACCTTCTTTTCAACTTGAAATATTCCATAGAGCACCTTTTCCAAGCTCACCATATATGTAATAATCCTCACCTCCTTCAGGATAAGTTGATAATACTCCTCCCCTCACCCTCCCCTCAAAGAAAACTGTGGGCAAGGAAATCGTGTCTTGCTAGTTAGGATTTCGTGTTGGCTGAAGAGGAGAGAAATCCACGAAGAGCACATAATTGATTTGATTGATTGATTGAAGAGGGGAGAACGACAGGTGGGCGATTACTCCAATGACGCGTGGCAAAACCCCTAGAATCCGAAAACCGTATTAGGGTTATTGGGATTCCAAGAGCCTTCTTCTTTAGTCCTTCCACTCCTAGAATCCGAAAACCTTATTAGGGTTATTAGGATTCCAAGAGTCTTCCTGAGTGTTGAGAGAGAATGTCCAAAGTCCTTTGATCGCCCAAAAGTCCAAGTCCTGAGTCTGAAGAGAGGTCCCCTTCCCAATAGAATGGAAGGGGTATTTATAGGGTTTTCTGGAAAGTAGTCATGTGCAAGGCACATGATTTCAGGGAAATTCCAGAAATACTTTTTAGTCATCAGAGTAATGCCCATATTGCCATGTCCTTCTAGCCACCAATCCAATTCCTCAATCAATTTCCAAAACAAGCCGCCTCCACGAGCCTTCTGCCTCGAGACACATGGATGCTTCTCTCGGGTCTAGCACATTTATTTTTGACTTATCCGTCTTCATTTAATTAGGTTATGCAAACCCTAATTTGTGCATTTAATGAGGTCGTGGAACCCTAATTATGAATTTAATTTAATTAGGTCATGTGAACCCTAATTTTACACTTGGACCCACAAAAATAAAGAATATAAAAAAACTACAGTGACACTATACAATTCATAATTTCTGACATAACATTTTGATGAATGTGAATATTATACCATTTAAACATTATTGTAAGTGATGCGTGGAGCCAAAGTACTACATATGGAGGAATGTCACAAATTTGCAATTTACAAATATCTGAGAAAATTTACTAATTATCACTTGATAAAGATTCATATACGATAATTCAACTTCCTAAAAAAGATAAGTAAATAATTACAAACAGTAGCTAACATCACATAATTATACTACTATACTAGTCCCTCCTTTTACAAATGAGAGTTCTTTAAAGAGGTGGGGGGGGGGGACATTTTCTTTGTTGACATTCTTTTTTTCAAATATTAAGGTTGTATATGACAAATGTAAGACCCTAACTTTTATGAATAAAGATGAATTTTTCTATAAATATCATTTTTGAATATTAAGGAGTAAATTTGACATAATGTTATAGTTATGGGTAATATTTATAAATTTTGCAAAATAAGCAAGTGGTTATAAAATATTCATGTTGTCGGGGAATATTCGTTTGGTCGTGGAATATTTTTTCTGTCAGAGAATATTCGTATGACGGCGCAGCCTTTTGTGGGCCCCATAACAGAATAACTGTCAGATGAAGAAAACGACAAATTTTAGTTTTTATAAATAATGACGTAATCGTTACCGTTAGCACTGTTGGAATACCTGGTGGTCAAAATACAGTAATACGCGTTGTTGCACAGTAGCACATGGTATTGCACAATATTGTTGAATTATTTATTCTTACGTAAGAAGGCACTACTCAATAATTGTTAGAGTAATTACTGTTCAGTATTTTATTTTATTGGTTCAATAATTGCTACGTTGATATTTTATATTATTGATGTTCAATAATTATCACTGCACAGTATTTTCCATTATCAGATCAATAATTCATATTATTTGAATAATATTATTAGATAGCATTATTGGCAATGTCTAGAAAGTTCTATCAAGGAGAGGTTTGGTCACCTAATTGCGTGCCAATAAGGAGAAATCCTTATCGAAAAGCCCCCTCTTTTCTGGGAACGGTCTGGTTGTCATTATTGTGATTCTGTAATATTATTTGTGAATAATTAATTATTAATTTATATGATAAGAAAATATTTATTTTATGTGGACATAAATGATGGATAGAAAAATATTTATTTTATGTGGTTATATATGAAGGAATTACTGTTGAGGTGTTTTATCAGTATTTTTTGTCGGAATGGAGGTATTAAAAATCAAATCAGTGTTCTTAAAGCTCTATTGCGTGAGTTATAATTTTGATCCGACCGTTGGATCGTTGTGATTTTTGGATATGTTATACATATATAAGTTGAGTATATGTCCACAAATTTTGAACCGTTAAAAATTAACGTATGATTTATTATAAATTTTATGAGATATTGAAAATTATCCGTTTGTGGATTTCGGATATTTTCGGTTTGAAATTTAGAAAAATTTAAAACTACAAAGTTGTAGAGAATTCAATTTCGTATGAAATGGACATAAAATTCATATTTCTCTGATAATAGGGCTATTTATTATGAATTATTGAAGTTTCGGAAAATAAAATATTTTTATTAAAATTAAGGGTGGGACCCACTTTTATTTTGAAACATGTGGGCTGCAAAAATATTTCAAGATAGCATGTTTGGTCTTCTTTCAACAAAGTAGGCTACATAGAAAGGAAAAAATATATATTATTTTATTATTTAGTCTCCTATGACGTTCTTACATTTTCCTATAAATAGGCGCTTAAGTTAGAATTGAAAATCACACCAGAATCAAGGATTCTTCTTATATAATCTTGAGCGTATTTCTTTAGAGTTTTAGAAAGCTTTGAGCATAGAAAATAGTGAAAATTTTCTTCAAGAATATCCCCGCCATACCAGTTAGAATATTCTTCTTTTCAAGGTAAGGGATATTATTTTTGTTCAGTATTCATATGAAATAATATTTTCTTCCATACTCTGTAGTATGTAAGTAATATTATTTCGTTTCAGATTTCGAATTCTATACTCGTTTTGTTAAAATTTTGGCTTCTATACTATATGAAATTATTAGAATATCCTTAATATTTGCGCTTCA
This sequence comes from Panax notoginseng, assembly GCA_016801055.1. Lineage (NCBI taxonomy): Eukaryota > Viridiplantae > Streptophyta > Magnoliopsida > Apiales > Araliaceae > Panax > Panax notoginseng. The sequence continues at coordinate 252,992,648 of CM029012.1, forward strand.
TCCAGTATCTTTTCATGAAAATATTATTCTGAGCATTCTTGATAAGTTTTAACTTTTTCATGCCAAAGTACTATTCACGGGGTACTATTCACTTGAGTACTATTCACCCGGGATACTAAACATGATAAAAATTGATTCGTTTTCGGTCTAAATTATTTTTGGTACAATATTATTCTTGAATTTTACTCCACAAAGCAGTATCATGTTGACAATTTGGACGTTATTGATTTCTGGATAAATTAAATTATAAATCTTTAAAAATTTATCCTTGAACTTGTTTTATTGAATTCTTATATCATTGTCATCATCCTCATGTTTATATTCTGTTGAAAGTCATCTGTGGCCTGTAGTTCATAGATGGACTTGGTATGATTATAATCAGGGATTATTCGGTATAATCATGATCGTAATATTATAAATGATGTGGTAAAAGTCCTCATTGGCCGTAGTGCATTGGTGGACAGTTGTTGGCATGATCATGACCATTGATGAATACACGAATATCCTTGGCCCGTAGTGCATGGATAATTTGTGGTCGTGATACTAATGAATATCCTTGGCCGTAGTGCAGGAATGATGTGAATTATTTATTAAGCTGAGTCTCAACGATAAAAGTGATGAAAAACCTTTTAAATCATAGAAGATAGTAGATTTTATTCTCTGCTTGACTCTTCTAATGGATTGCTTGCTCCGCTGCAGCTAAACATGATGTTTGTTATATTTAATCAGTTTAACAATGTTAAAGGCTAACGATAAATTATTCTACATTATCTTAGTCATAATATTTCTTACTGGGCTAGTTGAGCTCACCCTTTTACTTTCATTATTCTCTTCAGAAAATGAGAACGTAGCCGGGACTAGTAGGGAAACGGAGTGACGGTCCAGATGATAGCATTAGTAGTCCTCACTATTCTATGAAATAGTGTGATAATAAATGTATTGAGGACTTATTTTGAGTTTTAATACTGTCTAGAAGATAATATTTGTATTAAAACTCACAGCTCATGTTGTATATTTAAGTTTGTATTTGAATTTTATACCATGTACTTGGCGACTCAAAATGGGTGATGTATACCTATTTTGGGGGCGTCACAGTTGATATCAAAGCTTAGGGATAGGATCCCCGGCTGAGATGTGAGACAAGAACTAGGAGAGGAGAGACGGGGAATTCCTTTACTAGTATGACCTACCTAAGTTTATTTGGTATTTAATTGGTCGGTCAAAGTATAGGGATAATATGTTACATGTCAATTAACCCTTATTTTGTGGCAGTATTTGAAAATGACATCCGAGAATATTGAGAATAGCAATGGAGCACAGGAGACCGTTGAGTCACGTCAAATCAATACTGTGATGCCCCCAAAATAGGTATACATCACCTATTCTGAGTCGTCAAATACATGGTAGAAAATACAAATAAAACTTATTTATACAACTGTCGTGTAAAATACGCCAAAACATAAGCTGTGAGTTTAAATACAACAGTTTCTTCTAAACAGGTTTCAAACTCAAAATAAGTCCTCAATACATTTATTTTTACACTATTTCATAGAATAGTGAGGACTACTAATGCTATCATCTGAACCTTCACTCCGTTCCCCGACTAGTCCCCGCTACGTTCTCATTTCCTAAAGAGAATAATGAAAGCAAAAAGGGTGAGCTCAACTAGCCTAGTAAGAAACATTATGACTAAAATAATGCAGAATAAATTATCATTAGCCTTCAACAGTGTTAAACTGATAAAATATAACAAACATCAAGTTTAACTGCAGCGGAACAAGCTATCCATTAAAAGAGTCAAGTAGAGAATAACATCTACAATCTTTTATGATTTAAAAAAAGTTTTTCATTACTTTAATCGCTGAGACTCAGCTCAATAAATAATTGACATCATCCTTGCACTACGGCCAAGGATATTCATTAATATCACGACCACAAATTATCCATGCACTACGGGCCACGGATATTTGTGTATTCATCAATAGTCATGATCATGCCAACAACTGTCCATCAATGCACTACGGGCCAATGAGGACTTTTACCACATCATTCGTAACATTACAGTCAAGATTACACCGAATAATCTCTGGTTATAATCATACCAAGTCCATCTATGCACTACATGCCACAGATGACTTTCAACAAAATATAAACATGAGGATGATGACAATGATATAAGAATTCAATAAAACAAGTTCAAGAATTAATTTATCCAGGAACCAATAACGTCCAAATTGTCAACATGATACTGCTTTGTGGAATAAAATTCAAGAATGCTCAGAAGAATATTTCCATGAAAATATACTGGATGAAGCGCAAATATCAAGGATATTCTACTAATTTCATGGAGTATAAAAGCCAAAACTTTAACCAACTGAGTATAATAAAGAATGGAATAACAAAAGAAATCACCAGACATGCGATAGACCGCACAGACAGGTTATTCCAACAGAATAATAAATAACGGAACCAGGTCATGCGTAAACGCACCGACAGGATATTCCGACAGAATAATATATAATGGAACCAGGTCCGGCGTAAATGCACAGACATGATATTTCGACAGAATAATAAATAAAGAAACCAGGTCCGGCGTAAAACGCACAGACAGGATATTCCGACAGAATAATAAATATTTGAACCAGGTCTAGCGTAAAACACACGGACAGGATATTCCAACAGGATAATAAAGAATGGAATAACAGAAGAATTTCACCTAGTATAGGGTAGCCCGCGTATACAGGTTATTCCAACAGAATAATAAATAATGGAATAACAAAAGTTCTCTTCATGAATACAAAAGAAATAATACCCCTTACCGTAAAAGAAACTGGATATAAGAGTAGGGAAGTAGCAGAAAATTTTTCTATAGCTTCTCTATAATTTCTCTCTCTAGAGTTTCAGTGAATTCGTAAGAAAATAATGAAGGAATGAGCTTCTATTTATAAAAGAATGGACTGCATAATAACTAATTCATGAACGGTCCAGATTGATTTACTTTTAATCGGACGATCCAGATTTAAAGCAAAATCTTTTAAATAAAATATAATATATTCTATTTATAAAATATATAAATATAACAATAATACATAACTCCCTCCGTGACTGCCTCAAATTCTTCTCCCTCCCCACTTGCACTCAATCACACACACACACACACACACACACACACACACACACACACACACACACACACACACACACATATATATATATATATATATATATATATATATATATATATATATATATATACGGGGAGGATCTCCAGCGGACCAAAAAAGCGGACCAATAAACGGACCAAGGCAAAAACACGCGGGTTTCAGGGCCAACCCGTGGGTCGAACCGACCCGCGCCCTGAAACTCGCGTGTTTTTGCCTTGGTTCGTTCATTGGTCCGCTGGAGATCCTCTCTGTATATATATATATATATATATATATATATATATATATATATATATATATATATATATATATATATCATCCCAACATAATAATTCACCCACCATCTTTATTTTTTTCTTCTTTACACACACACATATCCACATGCACACACATCACACTCACATACGTATATATATATATATATATATATATATATATATATATGTTGTATAATCTTCTACCGATTATTTTGAAAAACGGGTAAATGAGTGTCTATAAAATAAGCAAAACTGAGTGACTTCTCACGTAAGCATCAATAATCAATACCGTGTGCTACTATACAACCACGCATATTACTGTACTTTTACTACCGAGTAGTTCAACAGTATTAACGGTAAAACTTCTGCCGTTATTTTTAATAAAAATATTTTTGTCGTTTTCTCAATCCGACAATAATTCCGTTGTGGAGTCCACCAATGATTGCGCCGTTATACGAATATTCCCCGATCAATCGAATATAATACAACAAGTTACATACTTTATAAATACTACCCACAACTATAACATTATATCAAATCCACACCATAATATTCAAAAAAAAATATTTCGAGAAATTTAAATCTTTATTCATAAAATCTGGGGTCTCACAATCTCCCCTCCTTATGGAATTTCGCCCTCGAAATTTACGTACGTACCTGGTATGTCGAACAGAAGAGGACACTTTGTCAGATTCTAACTCTTGAGGCATAACCTTTAAGCGTAGAATATATTCCAAGATTTTAACAGGTACATCTTCATACGTTAAATCATCCGCTATTTCGTCTGGTTCTAACTCACTAATGTGGTTCGGGTCTTCCACATATTTATGTAACATGGATATGTGAAAAATGTTATGAACACGAGACATACTTGGCGGTAAAGCGAGTCTATAGGCCATAGTTCCTACTCAATCGAGGATTAAAAATGAGCAGATGAATCGAGGATTGAGCTTTTCTCTCTTTCCAAATCTCGTAACTCTTTTCCATGGAGCAACACGTAACAACACATGATCTCCTATATCGAAATTCACGTCCTTTCGATGAAGATCAGCATAACTCTTTTGTCGATCTTGTGAGGTTTTTATACGTTGCCGGATCGTTTGAATCTTTTTCTTAGTCATACGTACCAACTCCGGTCCCAACAACGTTGCTTCACCAACCTCATCCTAGCATACTGGAGAATGACACTTTCTTCCATACAACGCCTCAAATGGAGCCATGCCAATACTTGCTTGATAGTTGCTGTTGTAGGAAAACTCCACCAATGGTAAGAACTTGTCCCAACTTCCCTTAAAGTCAAGGATACAGAGTCTTAATAAATCTTCAAAAATTTGAATAGTCCTCTCTGATTATCCGTCCGTTTGAGGATGATATGCCGAACTAAATCGTAAATCCGTGGCCATAGCTTTTTGTAAACTAACCCAAAATCGTGAAGTGAATCTTGGGTCTCGATCAAAAACTATGGATACTGGCATACCATGCAATCTTACAACCTCGTTAATGTACATACGAGCAAGACGTTCAAGTGTATAAGTTTCTCATATAGGTAAGAAATGAGCCGACTTAGTCAATCTATCAACAATGACCCAAATCGCATTAATGTCTTGAGAAACCTTGGGAAGAACAGTAACGAAATTCATGATAATGTGCTCCCACTTCTATTCTGTAATTTCAAGTGGTTGCAATGGACCTTTTGGTACTTGATGCTCTGCCTTGACTCGTTGACAAGTTAGACACCTTGAGATAAACAGCGTTATCTCTCTCTTTATATTACTCCACCAAAATGTATGACGAAGATCACGATACATTTTGGTACTCCCAGGATGGATTACAAACGGTGTGTTATGCGCCTCCATCATGATTTTATACTTTAACTCAGGATCGTTAAGAACATAAATTTTGGAGTTGACTCGAAGTATTCCTTCATCATCGATTCTTGCTTCTAGAATAATGCCCTCTTGAACCTTCTTCATTCATCTGCTCTGAGTATATAGCTTGAGCGACTTTAACGTTATCGATTAAAGTCGATTTTATTCGTTATCTTCATGTGGGTTCGTATATTCGTCCTTGTAAACGCATACAATCTTTTACTCAACGCATCAGCTACCACGTTCGTTTTTCTACGATGATATTGAATGGTACGATCGTAATCTTTAACAGTTCGAGTCAACGTCTTTGGCGCATGATACGTTCGTTTTAAGTAAAGAAATATTTGAGGGTTTAAGAAATGGGTTTTGTACTGGGGTCAATACAAAATTCGATTTCACGTTCTAGGGGTAGGCTAGGACGTTTTCAGGAATACATCAGGAAATTTATTAACGATAGAAATATCATTCAAAACTGTGACGTGTTATCCAAGTGACTCTTATCCAAGACTTGGATAACACGTCACATTGATATCTATTAACCTGCCATCGTCATTCACAACGTCTCCTACGAAAAGTCTGGCTTCGGTGCATTTCACACAAGGAAGTCAACAACGAAAGGATCGGGGCACTTTACTTATGGCTTGATATGACAATGATTGACTTTAGTGGTTTGGTTACTTTGAATTCGCATAACAGCTTGGTTAGGAGTATTAAAGCTAACGACCTTACATAAAGCATGATGAGTAGTTAACCAATCGATTCCTAAAATCACATCAAGACAAGTATTTTTAAAGAGATACGATCGACAGGTAATGTGAAAGTGTTGATTTGAACAAGATTTATAAATAGTGGAGGTAACGAAGGTTTCTCCCAACTGAGTTTAAACAGATATATCAAAGTCCAACTTTTTCGGAGTTATCTTCAAACATTGAACACAACTACGTGAAATAAAAGAGTGAGTAGAACCGGTATCTAACACGGTATAGACTTCGCTAGAATTTATGATAAGCTTACTCGTGATAACTTCATTTGGTTTCCTCACTTGTTGAAAAGTCATGACAATCGCTCTTCTTTGAACTACCTAGCTTTGACTTGTCTGAGGTAGCATTTGGTGTCATCACTATTGTTGGAATTAACTTTTCTATAGGGCATATTCCACCCTCAACTGTTTCATCGTACTCCTGATTCATGATCTGAAACATCAATCTTCGATCCATATCGAATTGAGATTGACCACTCTGTACGGGGTAATTCAAAACTCGATGTTGGGTTCTTCCAATTGCTGTCCAAAAAGAGAAATGTATATCATCTATTTTAGCCTTTTTGGATCGGACGTCTCTTTCTACAATATCAACATGTCATGCGGTTTTTACCCACGTATCCTTCATTCTCACTCGTTCAGTTGTTTCTTCTTTCAGCTGATCCTTGATATTTGAATTCTCAGATTCCAACCTTAGTATCTTACACTCTGCCAAAGCGTGATTTTGTTCGAGCATCACATATCGGGTAACACAATTTTAAATTGTTGCATCTCTTTGTTCCACGACCGGTTGCCGTTCTTCAACTTGTTCTTCTAACTCACGAATACGATCTTGCAGTTCTACATTTTGATCAAAAATTTCTTCTAATAAATTCTCCTCAGGTTCCTTTTCTTCCTCACTCTAAGCTGCTACCTCTGCGACTAGCTCGGGTGCAACTATTAATTCTTCTCTCACCACATGAATATCTCTAATTTCTTCTTCGTCTGATATTACATTATCCTGGTTGGTGATTAGAGGTGTCTCCCCGGTCTCATTCACTCCATTGTTGACATTTTTAGCTACAATTTTCAAATAATGTCACAAAATAAGGGTTAATTAACATATCACATATTATCCCTATACTTTGACCGACCAATTAAATAACACATAAACTTAGGTAGGTCATACTAGTGAAGGAATTCCCTGTAAAATCCCGAATTTTATGAAATAAAAGTATTCAATTTTTCTTATAATTACTATTCAGTAAATGGTTAAATTGATAAAAGGTTAAAGTTAAGGGTGATATATGAATTTTTTTTAAAATACACAAGTGGTTATAAAATATTCATTGTTGTTGGAGAATATTCGTTTGGTCGTGGAATATTCTTTCTGTCGGGGAATATTCGTACGACGGCGCAGCCATTTGTGGGCCCCATAAAAGAATAATTGTAAGATGAAAAAAACGACAAATTTGAGTTTTTATAAATAGTGGCGTAGTTGTTACCGTTAACACTGTTGGAATACCTGGTGGTTAAAATACAGTAATACGCGTAGTTGAACAGTAGCACACGGTATTGAACAATATTTTTTTTAATTATTGATTCTTACGTGAGAAGGCACTACTCAATAATTGTTACAGTAATTTCTGTTTAATATTTTATTTTATTGAATTAATAACTGCTGCGTTGATATTTTATATTATTGTTGTTTCAATAATTGTCACTGCACAGTATCTCCATTATCAGATCAATAATTCATATTATTTGAATAATATTATTAGATAACATTATTGGCAATGTCTAGAAAGTTTCATCTAAGGAGAGGTTTGGTCATCTAATTGCGCTCCAGTAAGGAGAAATCCTTATTGTAAAGCCCCCGCTTTCCTGGAAACTGCCTGGTTGTCATTATTGTGATTCTGTAATATTATTTGTGAGTAATTAATTATTGATTTATATGATAAGAAAATATTTATTTTATGTAGATATAAATGATGGATATATTTATTTTTATGTGGATAAAAATGAAAGAATTAATGCCGAGGTATTTTATCAGTATTTTGTCGATGTGGAGGTATTAAAAATCATCCGTTTGTGGATTTTAGATATTTTTGGTTTGGAATTTAGAAAAACTCAAGTACAAAGTTGTAGAGAATTCGATTTCAGGTAGAATGGACATAAAATTCGTATTTTTCTGATAAACGGTATATTTTCTATGAATTATTGAAGTTTCGGAAAATAAAATAATTTTTATTAATTTATGGGTGGGACCCACTTTGGTTGGTGTTGATTAAACACATGGGGTGCTAATTTTTGTCTAGGAAGGCATGCTTGACTTAAAATGGTGGGTGGCGTAGATTGGTTTTGAAAATAATAATATTTTATTATTTAGTCTCCTTTGGCGTTCTAAGCATTTTTCTATAAATAGGGTGTTTAGTTAGAATTGAAAATCACACCAGAATTCATAAGTTTTCTCTCTTTCTCTCTCTATATTATCGAGCGTATTTTGTGAGTATTTAGAGTGAAAGTTTACTTCGGCTTTATATCTGATATTCAAGTCAGAAGTACTGCTCTTTTGAGGTAAGAGATTTTAAGGGTTATTATGTTTTTCAGTTCGTACTTCTTCCAACCTTCAGAAAATTTTGGAAAAATTTGAAATAATATTTTGATGAGTTTTATTGATTGTGTCCAAAAATGGTGATTTTTGGATGTATAGATTAAGAGTTATGAATTTTATGAGAAAAGACTATTTTAAAAGTAAACCCTTATAACTCCTTATGGTTAACTCCAAAATTAATAAAATTTTTATTGGAAGTATATCTATATAATATCAGTGTACTCTGTGAATTTTGAAATTTTTGGATAAAAGTACAATTTATGATAAATGTCTAAATATTCGGCGGTTTTGACCATATGAAAAATAGTAAATGAGTTTTAAAAATTTTGAGAAAAATATATGTTCAATATGAGACTATATTATTCTAAATCTCAGAAAAGAAATATTTTTAGAATTGATTTGGTATTTTTTATGAAAATGGACTAGTTATGAGTAAATGAATTAAATATGTTATGTGAAGTAAGAAAATTAGAAAATAGGATTTTATGGCTTGAGAATCCTATATGAGGTATATGCAGATTTTTTATGAGGGTTTTGGTTATTGGTGATGAAATCTTATGAGTTTGGCATTTTAGAATGATTAAATGCATTATTTAATAAAGTGTAAACAATTAAAATAAATTATTTATAAGTTTAAGAAATGTTATTCTTTCAATATCATTATACCGAAATATTGATATAGACTTTATTGTAGAATTTTTACCTTTTTTCATGTCGGGGTTACTATTCACGAGTTACTATTCATGGGTTACTATTCATGACAAAATTTCTTTCTTTTTCTGACCAAATTATAGTTGATTTATGAATATTACTCTTGAGATTAAATCAATATGTTGATTATATTGATTTTATTATCATATATAATATTTTTATAACCCTAATGATGATATTTCTCTTTGACTTGAGTGTAAAGATGGGTGGATTTCTGGTATGATCATGACTATGGGTTCCCTTTGGCCAGTAGTGCAAAGTTGAATTGTTGACTGGTATGATCATGACCATTGAATTTATAATTGAATATCTTTAGCTTAAGTGCAAAGGTGAAATGATCAACATGGTTATAATTATTGTTTATATAAATTCTGAAATGATTATATATTTCTTTGAGATATTAATATATTTGGCCTGTAGTGCAAATATGAACTGTTGATGAATATATTTGGCCTGTAGTGCAAATATAAACTGTTGATGAATATATTTGGCCTTTAGTGTAAATATGAACGGTTAAGGAATATCTTCGGCCTGTAGTGCAAAGATGATCTGTTGATTGAATATGTGACGCTCCCAAAATTAGGTATACATCACCCATCTTGGATCGTCAGATACAAGGTACAGAATACAAATACAACTTACTAATACAACTGTCGTGTATAATATGACAAAATATAGCTGTGAGTTTGAATACAATTATTGTCTACTAGAGACTATACAAACTCAAAAGGAGTTCTCATTACAATTATTGTCACACTAATTAATAGAATAGTGAGGACTACTAATACTATCGTCTGGTCCATCACTCCGTTCCCCGACTCGTCCCAGCTATATTCTCATTTCCTGAAGAGAACAGTGAAAGAAAGGGTGAGCTCAACTAGCCCAGTAAGAAATATTATGACTAAGATAATACATAATAAATTATCATTAGCCTTCAACAGTGTTAAACTGATAAAATATAACGAACATCAAGTTTAACTGCAGCGGAACAAGCAATCCATTAAAAGAGTCAAGTAGAAAATAAAATCTACTATCTTCTATGATTTAAAAGGTTTTTCAACACTGTTATCGCTGAGACTCAGCTTAATAAAATAATCCACATCATCGAATCACCCCTGCTGTGACGCCCCCAAAATAGGTATACAACACCCATTCTGAGTCGCCAAATACATGGTACAGAAAGTAAACTACAACTTCAATAATACAATTGTTGTGCAAAATACGACAACACATATTGTGAGTTTAAATACAAATATTGTCTTCTAGACAATATCCACACTCAAATAAGTCTTCAATACAATTATTCAAACACTATTTTACAGAAATAGTGAGGACTGCTAAAACATCTTTCTAGAACCATCACTCCATACCCCGACTAGATCCTGCTATGTTCTCACCTCCTGAGAAGAAAAATGGAACAAAAAGGAAAAGGGTGAGCTCAACTAGCCCAGTAAAGAATATTATGACTAAGATAATATACAACAAAGTATCATTAGTATTCAACAGGGAAAAATCTGATAGAATATAATCGACAACAAGTTTTATTTTTCGGTGAATAGTGCCGTATTCGTGAATAGTGTCGTATACGTGAATAGTAACGTATACGTGAATAGTAACCCCGATACAAAAAGTTTCAAATTTGAAAAAAGTTTATATCAATATTTTAGCATAATGATATTGAAGAAAATAATATCATTAAGAAGAAAATAATATCCCTTACCTCAAAATATCAGTACTTCTGGTCGGAATACCGGTATAAGGCTGAAAGAAACTTGCTCTGATGAATAGAAACTCTCAAAGTATATAAATACTCACAAAATACACTCAATAATCTAGAGAGAGAAAGAGAGAAAATTTGTTTCTGGTGTGATTTTCAATTCTAACTTAGCCCTCTATTTATAAGAAAATGTTAGCACGCCGAAGTAGACTTAACCTGCAACCTGATGGCTTTACCTACTACTATTTCCACCCACCACATTTGAATAAAAATCTCAGCACATTTCTTCACCAACCAAGAGTGGGGCCCACCAATTCTAGAATTTTTCACCAAAATGATTAACTCCGAAAATTCAACAATTTCTGAACCAGTCATCTTGTAAAATTCATAATAAATCATACGTTTATTTTTAACGGTTCAAAATTTGTGGACATATACTCAACTTATATATGTATAACATATCCCAAAAGTACCACGATCTAACGGCCGGATTAAAAATTATAACCCCCGCAAAATATCTCAAAAACCCTGATTTTTAATACCTCCATTCCGACAAAAATACTGATAAAAAATCTTAACATTAACTCCTTCATTTTTAACCACAAAAATATATCCCTCATTTATATCCACATAAAATAAATTTTTTCTTATCATATGAATCAATAATTAATTATTCACAAATAATATTACAGAATCACATTTATGACAACAAGACCGTTTCCAGGAAAGAGGGGGCTTTCCAATAAGGATTTCTCCTTACTGGCGCGCAATTAGATGATCAAACCTTTCCTTAGACAGAACTTTCTAGACATTGTCAATAATGTTATCTAATAATATTATTCAAATGATATGAATTATTGATCTGATAAAGGAAAATATTGTGCAGCAACAATTATTGAAACAACAATAATATAAAATATCAACGCAACAATTATTGAATCAATAAAATAAAATATTAAACAATAACTACTGTAATAATTATTGAGTAGTGCCTTCTTACGTAAGAATCAATAATTGGTGCAATACCGTGTGCTACTGTATTTTAACCACCGGGTATTCCAACAGTATTAACGGTAACAACTACGCCGTTATTTATAAACAACTTATACTTGTCGTTTTTTTCATCCAATCGCTTTCCGTTATGCGGCTCACACAAGGCTGCGCCGTCGTACGAATATTTTCCGACAACAAGAATATTCCACGACCAAACGAATATTTCCCGACAAAATGAATATTTTATAACCAATTGCTTATTTTGCAAAATTTGTACATTTCACCCATAACCAAAGTATTATATCAAATTAACCCCTTATTATTCACAATAATATTTAGAGAAAATTTGATTTTATTCATTAATAAGCTGGGGTCTTACAACCTCCCCTCCTTATGAAATTTCGTCCTCGAAATTGACGTACGTACCTGATATTTCGAAAAGGTGAGGATACCTCGCTTTCATTTCTGATTCCAACTCCCAGGTCATTTCTTCAATAGCATGGTTTCTCCACAAAACCTTAACTTGTGGTATAACCTTCGTGCGTAGGACATGCTCTTTCCTATCCAAGATCTTAACAGGTACCTCCTCGTACGTTAAATCTTCAGCTATCTCGTCTGGTTCTAACTCAATAATGTGGTTCGGGTCTTTAACATATTTACGAAGCATAGATATGTGAAAAATATTATGAACACGAGACATGCTTGGAGGTAATACGAGTCTATATGCCACATTTTTTATTCGCTCAAGAATCTCAAATGGACTAACAAATCTTGGATTGAGCTTTCCTCTCTTCCCAAATCTTGTAACTCCCTTTCATGGTGCAACACGTAACAATACATGATCCCCAATATTAAATTCCACATCCTTCCGATGAAAATCTGCATAACTCTTTTGTCGATCCTGTGCCGTTTGTATACGTTGTCGAATCGTTTGGATCTTCTCTGTAGTCATGCGTACCAACTCTGGTCCCAACAATGTTGCTTCACCCACCTCGTCCCAGCATACTGGAGAACGACATTTTCTTTCATACAACGCCTCGAATGGAGCCACACCTATGCTCGCCTGATAACTGTTGTTGTAGGAGAATTCCACCAATGGTAGGTACTTATCCCAACTCCCTTTGAGATCTAGGACACAGAGTCTTAATAGATCTTCAAGAGTTTGAATAGTCCTCTCTGATTGTCCATCCGTTTGAGGATGGTATGCCGAACTGAATCGTAAATCCGTGCCCATAGCTTTCTGCAAGCTAACCCAAAATCGTGAAGTGAATCTTGGGTCACGATCCGAAACTATGGATACTGGCATGTCATGCAATCTCACAAACTCGTTCACATACATACTAGCAAGACGTTCAAGGGAATAAGTCTCACGTATCGGTAAGAAATGAGCAGACTTGGTTAATCTATCAACAATAACCCAAATAGCATCTATGCCTTGAGAAACCTTGGGAAGACCTATAACGAAATCCATGGTAATGTGTTCCCACTTCCATTTCGGGATCTCAAGTGGTTGCAATGGACCCTTTGGCACTTGATGCTCCGCCTTTACACGTTGACAAGTTAAACACCTCGAGATAAACTCCGCGATCTCTCTTTTCATATTGCTCCACCAAAATGTATGTCGAAGATCGTGATACATTTTGGGATGGACTGCAAATGGTGTGTTGTGTGCCTCCATCATTATTCTATGCTTCAAGTCAAAATCGTTAGGAACACAAAGTCTGGAGTTGACTCGAAGTATTCCTTCTTCATCGATTCTTGCTTCTGGAATAGCACCTTCTTGCACTTTCTTCTTCATACGCATCAGCTCTATGTTCGTAGCTTGAACAGCTTTAAATTTATCGATTAAAGTCGGTTCTACCCGTATATTTGATATCATCATGTGGGTACTTAGAGCCTTCATCTCTATCTCCATCCTTTGCAAGTCATACAAAATGGGCATTTGTGTTAACAACATTGCACTTGTACCCGCATATGATCTTCTACTCAATGCGTCAGCTACTACGTTTGCTTTTCCAAGATGATATTGGATGGTATGATCGTAATCTTTCAACAGCTCGAGCCAACGTCACTGCCGCATGTTGAGTTCCTTTTGGGTGAAGAAATATTTGAGGCTTTTATAATCTGTATAGATCTCCACTTTCTCCCCATACAGGTAGTGTCTCCAGATCTTCAACGCGAAAACGACTGCTGCCAACTCCAAATCATGAGTAGGATAATTTCTCTCATATTCTTTGAGTTGTCGCGAGGCATAGGTTATGGCTTTCCCATGTTGCATGAGAACACATCCTAACCCTTTGCCTGAAGCATCGCTGTAAATAAAAAATCCATCCGAACCAGATGGTATTGTCAGAATAGGTGCCGAAATGAGTCTCCTCTTGAGTTCTTAGAAACTCTTCTCGCATTCCTCACTCCATACAAATTTTGTATCTTTCCGAGTCAGCTGAGTTAACGGAGTAGCGATTCGAGAAATTCCTTCCACAAATCTCCGATAATAACCAGCTAAGCCTAGAAAGCTACGTACTTCGGTTACCGACTTCGGTTGCTCCTAACTTTGTATGGCTTCAATCTTCGCCGGGTCGATAGATACTCCATGTTTTGACACCACGTGCCCAAGGAATGCTACTTCCTCAAGCCAGAACTCGCATTTCTTCAGTTTGGCATATAGTTTGTTTTCACGAAGCCTTTGCAATATCAGCTTCAAATGGCGCTCATGATCTTCACGGCTTTTGGAATAGATGAGGATGTCATCAATAAAGACAACAACGAACTGATCCAAATATTCTTTGAATACACGGTTCATCATATCCATGAAGGCAGCAGGAGCATTAGTCAATCCAAAAGACATGACTAAGAATTCATAATGCCCGTACCGAGTTCTGAAGGTAGTCTTTGGAATATCCTCAGTTTTAATCTTCAGCTGATGATATCCAGAACGAAGATCGATCTTTGAAAAGAATTGTGTTCCTTGCAACTGGTCAAACAGGTCATCAATGCGAGGTAGCGGATACCTATTTTTGATAGTGACATGATTCAATTCTCGATAGTCGATACAAAGTCGCATACTCCCGTCTTTCTTCTTTACGAATAACACAGGAGTACCCCAAGGAGATGTACTAGGACGAATAAAACCGATGTCCAACAACTCCTGTAGTTGGACTTTTAACTCCTGAAGTTCAATAAGAGCCATTCGATATGGGGTTTTAGAAGTGGGCTTTGTACCGGGTTCAAGGTCAATAAAGAATTCAACTTCACGTTCTGGGGGCAGACCAGGAAGTTCTTCAGGAAATACATCGGAAAATTCTCTAACAATAGAAATATTATTCAAATCTGACTTGTCTTTGTTCAAATCCATAACATGGGCTAAGAAAGCTTGACATCCATTTTTTAATAAACGAATAGCTTTATGGCTTGATATGACAGTGACTGATTTTAGTGGTTTAGTAGTTTGAATTCGTATGACAGGTTGGTTAGGAATATGAAAACTAACAACCTTACGAAAACAATCAATTTTAGCACGATGAGTGGTTAACCAATCAATTCTTAAAATCACATCAAAAGCAAGTACCTTTAAAGAGATAAGATCAACAGGTAATGTGATAGTGCCAACTTGGATCATGC
The DNA here is from genome assembly GCA_016801055.1 of Panax notoginseng. Taxonomy (NCBI): domain Eukaryota; kingdom Viridiplantae; phylum Streptophyta; class Magnoliopsida; order Apiales; family Araliaceae; genus Panax; species Panax notoginseng. The sequence continues at coordinate 253,008,332 of CM029012.1, forward strand.
AAGATTTATAAACTGTAGATGTAACGAAGGTTTCACCCAACGGAGTTTCATCAAATAAGTCAAAGTCCAATTTCTCCGGAGTCAAGTTTAAACGTTGAGCACAAGCAGGAGAGATAAAAAAATGGGTAGAACCGGTATCTAGTAAAGTATAAACTTCGCAAGAATTCAAGATTAGCTTACCCGTGATCACCTCGTTCGGGTTTCTCGCATTTTGACCAGTCACGACAAACGCTCTTCCAGGAACCGCTGATTTTGACTTATTCGGGACAGCTTTTGGAGTCACCATCCCCGCTGAACTTGAATTTGCTACAGAACACTCTCGAGCTATATGACCCTCCTTTCCACAGTTATAATATACCTTGGATTGTTGTGGGCAGTTTGGGCTGATATGTCCCTCTTTCCCATATTTGTAACATACGACCGGTGGTCGTTCTCCTCCCCTAGAAACAGTTGATGTTTGTGCTGACGTCTTCACGTTATCATTGTTGTACCTTCTCTTCTTGAAATCTCCTCCCGACTCGCTCCTTTTATTATCACGACCACGATTACCACCAGAGTGGTTACCATTTTTGTCCGAATGTTTTCCTCCCTGCTGGTTTTTATTGCTTCGATGACTGTCGCCACCGGTATGACCCTGGTTGTGGTCCCTCGGTTGCACATACTCATTATCTCGCTCCAATAATTGAGCCCTGTTTACAACATCTGAATATAAAGAAAATTTATGAGAGATAAGATATTGCCAAATCTCGAGTTTTAGACCTCTCAGAAACATCCTTGTCATTCGTTCCTCATTTTTGACCAAATGAGGTGCAAACCTGGATAACTCTGCAAACTTCGCCTCGTACTGGGACACCGTCATGTTGTTTTGTTCCAGTCTGATAAACTCCACCTCCTTCATATGACGAATACTTTCAGGAAAGTACTTGTCATTGAACAGTTTTTGAAATGTTTCCCAAGACATGTTGAGTGCGCCAGGCTGGGTACGCTTCACAGACTCCCACCAGTAGTCTGCCTCACCGCAGAACATAAAGGTGGCGAATGGAACCTTCTGTTCCTCCGTGCATCCCAAAACATCGAATATCTTGGTAATTTACTTGACCCACGTTTCCGCCATGATCGGATCCGGCTTTCCCTTAAATTCTGGTGGTCCCAATTCTTTGAACTGCTTGGCTGTGACAAACCGCGCGTTGTTATCATTTTCACCTGTACTCTGCACACGAGTCTCCCTCGTCTGATTTTGCGTGAACTGCAAAAAGCTCCTAAACATTCCATCATTCATCGTTTGCTCGGTAACGTTGTTTACAGGAGGAATATTGCCTTTCTGTTGCACGTTCCCCTGGGTGGTGATCAAAGGTGTCTCCACGGTCTGATTTACTCTATTATTAACGTTCTCAGCTGCCATTCTTAAATACTACCATAAAACAAGGGTTAATAGTCATATCATATATTATCCCTATACTTTAACCGACCAAATAAATACCAAATAAACTTAGTCAGGTCATACTAGCGAAGGAATTCCCCGTCTCTCCCCTCCTAGTTCTTGTCTCACATCTCAGCCAGGGATCATATCCCTAAGCTCTGATACCAACTGTAACGTCCCCAAAATAGGTATACAACACCCATTCTGAGTTGCCAAATACATGGTACAGAAAGCAAACTACAACTTTAATAATACAATTGTCGTGCAAAATACGACAACACATACTGTGAGTTTAAATACAAATATTGTCTTCTAGACAATATCCACACTCAAATAAGTCCTCAATACAATTATTCAAACACTATTTTACAGAAATAGTGAGGACTGCTAAAACATCTTTCTAGAACCATCACTCCATACCCCGACTAGATCCTGCTATGTTCTCACCTCCTGAGAAGAAAAATGGAACAAAAAGGAAAAGGGTGAGCTCAACTAGCCCAATAAAGAATATTATGACTAAGATAATATACAACAAATTATCATTAGTATTCAACAGGGAAAAATCTGATAGAATATAATCGACAACAAGTTTTAGATTAATAACTGTAGCGGAAACAGCAAACCATTAGAAGAGTCAAGTAGAGAATGAATTCTACTATCTTCTAAAATTTAAAAGTCCATCATCAATATTTTATCCCTGTAACATCAATTAATAATCATATTTATCCAAATATTCATCTTTGCACTACAGGCCAAAGATATTCATCAAGTAATCATACATCTTTGCACTACAGGCCAAAGATATTCAGTAATATCATCATTTAGGACTGAGGATGATGAAAAGTATCTTAAAGAGAACTAATCTAGTGAGACAGAAGGACAAATAGTAGGGATTCGTATAACAGTTTATTCAAGATCAATAATACTTCATAATAATCAATTGTGAAGCAGAATTCAAAAATAAAGATCAAAATATGGATACAATCAAAGATAGTAATCATAATAGACATCTTGGACAAAAAGGGAAAATTTTATTTTTCGATGAATAGTGCCGTATTCGTGAATAGTGCCGTATACGTGAATAGTAACATATACGTGAATAGTAATCCCGACACAAAAAGTTCCAAATTTGATAAAAAGTTCATATCAATATTTCAGCATAATGATGTTGAAAAAAATAATATCATTAAGAAGAAAATAATATCCCTTACCTGCTACTACTCCCACCCACCACATTTGAATAAAAATCTCAGCACATTTCTTCACCAACCAAGAGTGGGGCCCACCAATTCTAGAATTTTCTACCAAAATGATTAACTCCGAAAATTCAACAATTTCTGAACCAGTCATCTCGTAAAATTCATAATAAATCATACGTTCATTTTTAACGGTTCAAAATTTGTGGACATATACTCAACTTATATATGTATAACATATCCAAAAATTACCACGATCCAACGGTCGGATTAAAAATTATAACCCCCGCAAAATATCTCAAAAACTCTGATTTTTAATACCTCCATTCCGACAAAAATACTGATAAAAAACCTCAACATTAACTCCTTCATTTTTAACCACAAAAATATATCCCTCATTTATATCCACATAAAATAAATATTTCCTTATCATATGAATCAATAATTAATTATTCATAAATAATATTACAGAATCACATTTATGACAACCAGGCCGTTCCCAGGAAAAAGGGGCTTTCCAATAAGGATTTCTCCTTACTGACGCGCAATTAGATGACCAAACCTCTCCTTAGACAGAACTTTCTAAACATTTTCAATAATGTTATCTAATAATATTATTCAAATACTATGAATTATTGATCTGATAAAGGAAAATACTGTGCAGCAACAATTATTTAAACAACAATAATATAAAATATCAACGCAGCAATTATTGAATCAACAAAATAAAATATTGAACAATAACTACTGTAACAATTATTGAGTAGTGCCTTCTTACGTAAGAATCAATAATTGGTGCAATACCGTGTGCTACTGTATTTTAACCACCGGGTATTCTAACAGTATTAACGGTAACAACTACGCCGTTATTTATAAACAACTTATACTTGTCGTTTTCTTCATCCAATCGCTTTCCGTTATGGGGCCCACATAAGGCTGCGCCGTTGTACGAATATTTCCCGACAGCAAGAATATTCCACGACCAAACGAATATTTTATAACCACTTGCTTATTTTGTAAAATTTGCACATTTCACCCATAACCAAAGTATTATATCAAATTAACCCCTTATTATTCACAAGAATATTTAGAGAAAATTTGATTTTATTCATTAATAAGTTGGGGTCTTACACATGCACTACGGCCAAGGATATTCGTGTATTCATTAATGGTCATGATCATGCCAACAACTGTCCATCAATGCACTACGGGCCAATGAGGACTTTTACCACATCATTTGTAACATTACGGTCATGATTATACCGAATAATCTCTGGTCATATTCATACCAAGTCCATCTATGCACTACAGGCCACAGATGACTTTCAACATTTTATAAACATGAGGATGATGACAATGATATAAGAATTCAATAAAACAAGTTCAAGAATTAATTTATCCAAGAATTAATAACGTCCAAATTATCAACATGATACTGCTTTGTGGAGTAAAATTCAAGAATGCTTAGAAGAATATTTTCATGAAAAGATACTGGATGAAACGCAATTATCAAGGATATTCCACAAATTTCATGGAGTATAGAAGTCAAAAATTAACCAACTGAGTATAATAAAGAATGGAATAACAAAAGAAATCACCATGCATGCGATAGACCTCACAGATAGGTTATTCCAACAGAATAATAAATAATGGAACTAGGTCCGGCGTAAAACGCATAGACAGGATATTCCAACAGAATAATAATAAAGACGGAACCAGGTCCGGTGTAAAACACACAGACAGGATGTTCCAACAGAATAATAATAAAGACGGAACCAGGTCCGGTGTAAAACACACAGACATGATGTTCCAACAGAATAATAATAAAGACAGAACCAGGTCCGGTGTAAAACACATAGACAGGATGTTCCAACAGAATAATAAAAGAATGTCACCAAGTATAGGGTAGACCGCGTATACAGGTTATTCCAACAGAATAATAAGAAATGGAATAACAACAGTTCTCTTCATGAATAAGAAATAGTAACACCCCTTACCGTTTTAAAGAAGAACTGAAATAAGGAAGTAGTTAAGTAGCAGAATACTTTTCTTCTCTCTCTCTATAATTTCTCTCTATAGCTTCTTTCTCTAGAGTTTAGTGAATTCGTAAGAAATAATGAAGGAATGAGCTGCTATTTATAGAAAAATGGAATGCATAGTAACTAATCCATGAACGGTCCAGATTGAATACTTTAATCTGACGGTCCATATTTAAAGAAATTTTTTTTAAATAAAATATAATATATTCTATTTATAGAATAACTTTAATATAGTATTCTGTTTTATGTAAAAAGATGTTTCTGTTTTATTACGTTAATAATACGAATAAAACAAAATTTGATTATTGCTAAATAATTCATATTATTAACTGACAATAATTGAATCAAACTGAGTGACTTCTCACATAAGCATTACTAATCAATACCGTGTGCTACTATACAACTACACGTATTACTGTACTTTTACTACCGAGTAGTTCAACAGTATCAATGGTAAAACTTTCGCCGTTATTTTTAATAAAATATTTTTGTCGTTTTCTCAATTCGACAATAATTTCGTTGTGGGGTCCACCAATGATTGTGCCGTTGTACGAATATTCCCTGTTAAAATGAATATTCCCCGACCAATCGAATATTATATAACAACGAGCGTACTTTACAAAATTTATAAATATTACCCACAACTATAACATTATATCAAATTAACTCCATAATATTCAAAAATGATATTTATAAAAAATTCATCTTTATTTATAAAAGTTGGGGTCTTACAGAATATCATTGGCCTGTAGTGCAAAGATGATATGTTGTTGAATATCGTTGGCCAGTTGTGCAAAGATGAACTGTTGACGAATATCTTTGGCCTGTGGTGCAAAGATGAAATTATTAGTATGATTATGAACAGGAACTGTGATTTGGTATAACCATGATCTTTGATGTTTCAGGTAAAGACAAGTGATGAAAATTATCTTTGTCCTGGATGAGAAGAGGAATTTAGAACCATAAATATGATTATGAGTTATTCACATGAATGTGGACAGGAACTGTTGATTTATGTTACAGGGATAAAACATTGTTGGTGGATTTTTAACATGGAGAAGATAATAGACTTTATGGTCTATTTGACTCTTCCAATGGATTGCTCGTTCTGCTGCAACTATGGTTGAAAAGTTTTATCATCTACCATATGTTCTAAATCTCTGATTTACTACAGATGAAGGCTATTGATAATTTATTTATCTTTAGTCATGATATTCTTTACTGGGCTAGTTGTGCTCACCCTTTTGCTTCACAATTCCTTTTCAGGTAATAAGAGTGTAGCTGGGTCGAGCGAGGGTAACGGGAAAATAGAACGGTGGTCTCTAGCTGTGGAGGTTCTCCATAAGCATTGTAGAAAGGTGTTATATACATCATTTAGTAGTTATATTTGGTGAATCAAATAGGATGAGGCGAACCCAACATTGGAAGGGTGTTTTGCCACTATCATACAAGATGTCTAATGACATACAACCTCGTGTTATCATAAGACAGGGTTGTGCTCATCCACTTGTTGAGTATATTTACGAGCACTACCTATATAATCTTGGTGTTTGTTTGAAGCATAATTCTTAATTAGAGACAGTGGAGATAATGATAAGTCAAGAGAAGACTCACCATTGGGAAGAATATGATAGTAATCTTCTCGTTTTTCTTTGGGGTATATTGGTTCAACCAAGGATAATTATGTGGTCATATGATATCTATCACAACCTAGAAGCATGGCCTCCCATGTACAAAGGTTTCCTTGAGCACTTTTCAAATATTCTAATTTTTAAAACAGTTTTTGACTATACCTTTATGTAAGGTGTCATTGTTACGTGCTATCCAAGGTTGGGATGAGAGCCACAGTTGATATATATTTGTATCCAAACTTACAGCATATGTGTTGTTATATTTTGCACGACAATTGTTGTAATAAAGTTGTAGTTATTTTCTGTACCATGTATTTGGCGACTCAGAATAGGTTGGATGTAATGAACCTGTTTTGAGGTTGTCACATTCCTCGTCTCTCCCCTCCTAGTTCTTGTCTCCCATCTTAGCCAGGGATCATATCCCTAAGCTCTGATACCAACTGTGACGCCCCCAAAATAGGTATACATCACCTATTCTGAGTCGTCAAATACATAGTACAAAATACAAATAAAACTTAATTATACAACTGTCGTGTAAAATACGCCAAAATATAAGCTGTGAGTTTAAATACAACACTTTCTTCTAAACAGGATTCAAACTCAAAATAAGTCCTCAATACATTTATTTTCACACTATTTCATAGAATAGTGATGACTACTAATGCTATCATCTGAACCGTCACTCCGTTCCCCGACTAGTCCCCGCTACGTTCTCATTTCCTAAAAAGAACAATGAAAGCAAAAAGGGTGAGCTCAACTAGCCCAGTAAGAAATATTATGACTAAGATAATGCAGAATAAATTATCATTAGCCTTCAACAGTGTTAAACTGATAAAATATAACAAACATCAAGTTTAACTGCAGCGGAACAAACTATCCATTAAAAGAGTTAAGTAGAGAATAACATCTACTATCTTTTATGATTTAAAAAAAAATTTCATTACTTTTATCGCTGAGACTCAGCTCAATAAATAATCCATATCATCCCTGCACTACGGCCAAGGATATTCATTAATATCACGACCACAATTATCCATGCACTACGGGCCAAGGATATTTGTGTATTCATCAATGGTCATGATCATGCCAACAACTGTCCATCAATGCACTACGGGCTAATGAGGACTTTTACCACATCATTCGTAACATTACGGTCATGTTTACACCGAATAATCCCTGGTTATAATCATACCAAGTCCATCTATGCACTACATGCCACAGATAACTTTCAAAAAAATATAAACATGAGGATGATGACAATGATATAAGAATTCAATAAAACAAGTTTAAGAATTAATTTATCCAGGAACCAATAACGTCCAAATTGTCAACATGATACTGCTTTGTGGAGTAAAATTCAAGAATGCTCAGAAGAATATTTCCATGAATATATACTGGATGAAGCTCAAATATCAAGGATATTCCACTAATTTCATGGAGTATAAAAGCCAAAACTTTAACCAACTGAGTATAATAAAGAATGGAATAACAAAAGAAATCACCAGGCATGCGATAGACCGCACAGACAGGTTATTTGGTACCGGTTCTACCCATTCTTTTATTTCTCCTACTTGCGCTCAACGTTTAAATTTGACTCCGGAGAAATTAGACTTTGACTTATCTGTTGAAACTCTGTTGGGAGAAACCTTCATTACATCCACTATTTATAAGTCTTGTTTGGTTCAAATCGGTACCCTCACATTACCTGTCGATCTTATTTCATTAAAAATACTTGCATTTGATGTAATTCTAGGGATTGATTGGTTAACTACTCATCATGTAAAAATTAATTTTATCGTAAGGTTGTCAGCTTTCATATTCCTAACCAACCTAGTATGCGAATTCAAGCAACCAAACCATTAAAATCAATCACTGTCATCTCAAGCCATAAAACTATTCATTTATTGAAAAACGGATGTCAAGCTTCATGTCACGGATTTAAATAAAAATACGTCAGTTTTGAATGATATTTCTATTGTTAATAAATTTCCTGACGTATTCCCTGAAGAACTTCCTGGCCTACCCCCAGAGAGTGAAATTGAATTTTGTATCGATCTTGAACCTGGTACAAAACCCATTTCCAAAGTCCCATATTGAATGGCTCCTATTGAACTTCAGGAGTTAAAGACCCAATTACAGGAATTGTTAGACATCAATTTCATTCGTCCTAGTACGTCTCCTTGTAGTGCTCCAGTTCTATTTGTGAAGAAGAAAGATGGGAGTATGCGACTTTGTATTAATTATCGAGAGTTGAATCATGTCACCATCAAGAATAGGTACCCATTGCCACGTATTGATGACCTGTTTGACCAGTTACAAGGCGCCAAATTCTTTTCAAAGATCGATCTTCGTTCCGGATATCATCAGTTAAAGGTTAGAACCGATGACATTCCAAAGACGGCTTTCTGAACTCGGTACGGGCATTATAAATTCCTAGTCATGTCTTTTAGATTGACCAATGCACATGTTGCCTTCATAGATATGATGAACCGATTATTCAAGGAATATTTGGATCACTTTGTAGTCGTTTTTATTGATGACATCCTCATATATTTCAAAAGCCGTGAAGATCATAAGCAATGCTTGAGGCTGATACTCCAAAAGCGTCGTGAAAACAAGCTTTATGCCAAGTTGAAGAAATGTGAGTTCTGGTTTGAGGAAGTAGCATTCCTTGGGCACGTAGTATCAAGTCATGGAATATCTGTTGACCTGACAAAGATTGAATCTATTCAAAGCTGCGAGCAACCTAAATCAATGACCGAAGTATGTAGCTTTCTCGGCTTAGCTGGTTATTATCGGAGATTCGTAGAAGGGTTTTCTCGAATCGCTACTCTATTAACTCAGCTGACTCAGAAAGATACAAAATTCAGTTGGAGCGTGGAATGTGAGAAGAGTTTTCAAGAATTCAAGAAGAGACTCATTTCAGCACATGTTCTGACAATACCATCTGGCTCGGAGGGATTTGTCATCTACAGTGATGCTTCGAGCAAAGGGTTAAGATGTGTTCTCATGCAACATGGGAAAGTCATAGCCTATGCCTCTCGTTAACTCAAATAATATGAGAGGAATTATCCTACTCATGATCTAGAGTTTGAAACAACCCGGGTCAAATTCCGAGTTCGGAACAAATCTCAGGTCAAATCCCAAGTCCGAATCGAATCAAATCCATCAAAATAAGGCCTCAAACCACTGACCCAATAGTATCTTCTTAGGTCATCTTAGCCCACCACAGGCTCCCAAAAGGTCATGACTTGAAGGTACTATTGGTAGTAACTTATTTCCTTATATGCAGATAAATTTTTCCCCTATCTTTCGATGTGGGACTGGGGTCCCCAATTAAATTTCTGACGTCCCCGTCAGAACCGATCGCACACACGGCCCAAAGATTTTTGCCTCTCTAGCCATTGTGAGATAATACTGGTTGGCTTCGTGTCCCCACCTCTGGACCTCCATCTCTCCATTATGGGATAATATCACCAGCCTTCGTGTCCCCACCTCCGACAACCCGATCGGATGACTCGACCCGATCTTTCGAGAGTCGGCTTTGTTACCATATGAAACAACCCGGGTCAAATCCCGAGTCCGGAACAAATCACGGGTCAAATCCCAAGTCCAAATCGAATCAAATCCATCAAAATAAAGCCTCAAATCACTGACCCAATAGTATCTTCTTGGATCATCTTAGCCCACCACAGGCTACCAAAAGGTCATGACTTGAAGGTACTATTGGTAGTAACTTATTTCCTTATATGCAGACAAATTTTTCCCCTATCTTTCGATGTAGGACTGGGGTGTTACAGAGTTGGCAGTTGTTGTCTTCGCACTTAAAATTTGGAGGCATTACTTGTATGGGGAGAAAGTGGAGATCTTTATGGATCATAAAAGCCTCAAATATTTTTTCACCTAAAAGGAACTCAACAAGAGGCAACGACGTTGGCTTGAACTGTTGAAAGATTATGATCATATCATTTAATACCATCCTGGTAAAGCGAACGTTGTAGCTGACGCATTGAGTAGAAGATCATATACTGGTACGAGTGCGATATTGTCAACGCAAAGGCCCATTTTATATGACTTGCAAAGGATGGAGATAGAGTTAAAGAATCTAGGGGCCCATGTGATAATAGTGAATATACGAGTAGAACTTACTTTAATCGATAAAGTTAAAGTAGCTTAAGCTATAGACCTGGAGCTGATGCGTATGAGGAAGAAAGTGCAAGAAGGTGTTATGCCGGAAGCAAGAATCGATGAAGAAGGAATACTTTTAGTCAACTCCAGACTTTGTGTTCCTAACGACCCTGATTTAAAGTATAAAATCATGATGGAGGGGCACAACACACCATTTGCAATCCATTCTGGGAGTACCAAAATGTATCATGATCTTTGACATACATTTTGGTAGAGCAATATGAAGAGAGAGATCGCGGAGTTTATCTCAAGGTGTCTAACTTGTCAACGAGTCAAGGTGGAACATCAAGTACCAAAAGGTCTATTACAATCACTTAAAATTCTAGAATGGAAGTGGGAGCACATTACCATGGATTTCGTTACCGGTCTTCCCAAGGTTTCTCAAGGCATAGATGCGATTTGGGTCATTGTTGATAGATTGACCAAGTCGGCTCATTTCTTACCTATACGAGAAACTTATACACTTGAACGTCTTGCTCGTATGTACATAAACGAGATTGTAAGATTACATGGTATGCCAGTATCCATAGTTTCTGATCGAGACCTAAGATTTACTTCAAGATTTTGGTAGCTTGCAAAAAACTTTGGGCATGAATTTACGATTTAGTTCGGCTTATCATCCTCAAATGGACGGGTAGTCAGAGAGGACTATTCAAACTCTTGAAGATCTATTAAGACTCTGTGTCCTTGACATCAAGGGACGTTGGGATAAGTTCTTACCATTGGTGGAGTTTTTCTATAACAACAGTTGTCAAGCAAGTATTGGCATGGCTCCATTCGAGGCGTTGTATGGAAGAAAGTGTCGTTCTCCAGTATGCTGGGATGAGGTGGGTGAAGCAACGTTGTTGGGACCGGAGTTGGTACGTATGACTATGAAAAAGATTCAAACGATCCGACAATGTATAAAAACCTCACAAGATCGACAAAAGAGTTATGATGATCTTCATCAAAAGGACGTGGAATTCAATATTGGAGAACATGTGTTGTTACGTGTTGCTCCATGGAAAGGAATTACGAGATTTGGAAAGAGAGAAATGCTCAATCCTCGATTCATTGGTCTATTTTTAATCCTCGAATGAGTAGGAACTGTGGTCTATAGACTCGCCTTACTACCAAGTATGTCTCGTGTTCATAACGTTTTTTACATATCTATGTTACGTAAATATGTGAAAGACCCGAACCACATTATTGAGTTAGAACCGGATGAAATAATGGAAGATTTAACGTATGAAGAGGTTCCTGTTAAAATCTTGGATAAGAAGGAGCATATTTTACGCTCCAAGGTTATACCTCAAGTTAAAGTTTTGTGGAGAAACCACGATGTTGAAGAAATAACCTGGGAGTTAGAATCTGAAATGAAATCAAGGTATCCTTACCTCTTCGACATACCAATTACATACCCTAATTTTGAGGACAAAATTTCATAAGAAGGGGAGGTTGTAAGACTCCAATTTTTATGAATAAAGATGAATTTTTCTATAAATATCATTTTTGAATATTAAAGAGTAAATTTGATATAATATTATAGTTATGGGTAATATTTATAAATTTTGCAAAATAAGCAAGTGGTTATAAAATATTCATGTTGTCGGGGAATATTTGTTTGGTCGTGGAATATTCTTTCTGTCGGGGAATATTCGTACAACGGCACAACTATTTGTGGGCCCCATAACAGAATAACTGTCGGATGAAGAAAACGAAAAATTTGAGTTTTTATAAATAACGGCGTAATCGTTACCGTTAGCACTGTTGGAATACCTGGTGGTTAAAATACAGTAATACGCGTTGTTGCACAGTAGCACACGGTATTGCACAGTATTATTGAATTATTAATTCTTACGTAAGAATGCACTACTCAATAATTATTATAGTAATTACTGTTCAGTATTTTATTTTATTGGTTCAATAATTGCTACGTTGATATTTTATATTATTGTTGTTCAATAATTGTCACTGCACAATATTTTTTATTATCAGATCAATAATTCATATTATTTGAATAATATTATTAGATAGCATTATTGGCAATATCTAGAAAGTTCTGTCAAGGAGAGGTTTGGTCACCTAATTGCGCGCCAATAAGGAGAAATTCTTATCGAAAAGCTCCCTCTTTCTTGGGGGCGGTCTGGTTGTCATTATTGTGATTCTGTAATATTATTTGTGAGTAATTAATTATTGATTTATATGATAAAAAAATATTTATTTTATGTAGAAATAAATGATGGACAGAAAAATATTTATTTTATGTGGTTATAAATGAAAGAATTAATGTTGAGGTGTTTTATCAGTATTTTTTGTCGGAATGGAGGTATTAAAAATCAAATCAGTGTTCTTAATGCTCTATTGCGTGAGTTATTATTTTGATCCGACCGTTAGATCGTTGTGATTTTTGGATATGTTATACATATATAAGTTGAGTATATGTCCACAAATTTTGAACCGTTAAAAATTAATGTATGATTTGTTATGAATTTTATGAGGTATTGAAAATCATCCGTTTGTGGATTTAAGATATTTTTGATTTGGAATTTTGTAAGACCCCAACTTTTATAAATAAAGATGAATTTTCTATAAATATCATTTTTGAATATTATGGAGTTAATTTGATATAATGTTATAGTTGTGGGTAATAATTATAAATTTTGCAAAGTAAGCAAGTTGTTATAAAATATTCGTTTGGTCGGAGAATATTCTTTTTGTCGGGGAATATTCGTACGACGGCACAATCATTGGTGAACCCCACAACGGAATTATTGTCGGATTGAGAAAACGACAGAATTATCTTTCTATAAAAAAATAACGGCTGAGGTGTTACCGTTAAAACCGTTAAAACTGTTGAACTACTCGGTAGTAAAAATACAGTAATACGCGTGGTTGCATAGTAGCACACGGTATTGATTATTGATGCTTACGTGAGAAGTCACTCAGCTATACTCAATTATTGCTACAGTAATTGCTGCATCATATCTCTTAAATTATTGTCATAGTATCATCTGTATAATATGTTATATTATTGAGACGTTGTGGTAAGTTTGGTTATTTTATGGGGGGCCATATGTCATCATCTAAGAGTCTCTTCGTCAATAGTAATTACCGTCGTCAATAGTAATTACCGTCGTCAATAGTATTTACCTTGGTCAATAGTAATTACTTTCGTCAATAGTAGTTGTCCCTTCAATATTACCAAGAGTCATTTGACCCTTCGTTAAGACCAAGAGTCATTTGACCTTTCGTTAAGACCAAGAGCCACCCTCAGTTTTTCTATAAATAGAGGCCTAGGGCTTCATTATTTTTCACGAATTCATTCAAGCTATAGAGAGAGAAAGTATAGAGAGAATAAGAGAGAGAGAATAAAAGTATTCTGCTACATCACTTTTCTAATATCCAGTTCTTTTAAGGTAAGGGGTGTTATTCTTTCTTATTCATGAAGAGAACTTCTGTTATTCCATTCTTTATTATTCTGTTGGAATAACCAGTATATGCGGTCTACCCTATACTTGGTGACATTATTTTATTATTCTGTTGGAACATCCTGTCTGTGTGTTTTACACCGGACCTGGTTCCGTTTATTATTCTGTTGGAACATCCTGTCTGTGTGTTTTACACCGGACCTGGTTCCGTTTATTATTATGTTGGAACATCCTGTCTGTGTGTTTTACACCGGACCTGGTTCCGTTTTTATTGTTATTCTGTTGGAACATCCTGTCTGTGTGTTTTACACCGGACCTGGTTCCATTATTTATTATTCTGTCGGAATATCCTGTCTGTGCGTTTACGCCGGACCTGGTTCCATTATTTATTATTCTGTTGGAATAACCTGTCTGTGCGGTCTATCGCATGCATGGTGATTTCTTTTGTTATTCCATTCTTTATTGTACTCAGTTGGTTAAGTTTTGACTTCTATACTCCATGAAATTTGTGGAATATCCTTGATAGTTGCGTTTCATCCAGTATCTTTTCAAGAAAATATTCTTCTAAGCGTTCTTGAATTTTACTCCACAATGCAGTATCATGTTGACAATTTGGACATTGTTAATTCCTGGATAAATTAATTCTTGAACTTGTTTTATTGAATTCTTATATCATTGTCATCATCCTCATGTTTATAAAATGTTGAAAGTCATCTGTGGCCTGTAGTGCATAGATGGACTTGGTATGATTATGACCAGGGATTATTCGGTATAATCATGACCGTAATGTTACAAATGATGTGGTAAAAGTCCTCATTGGCCCGTAGTGCATTGATGGACAGTTGTTGGCATGATCATGACCATTAATGAATACACGAATATCCTTAGCCGTAGTGCAGGGGTGATTCGATGATGTGGATTATTTTATTAAGCTGAGTCTCAGCGATCACAGTGTTGAAAAACCTTTTAAATCATAAAAGATAGTAGAGTTTATTTTCTACTTGACTCTTTTAATGGATTGCTTGTTCCGCTACAGTTAAACTTGATGTCTATTATATTTTATCAGTTTAACATTGTTGAAGGCTAATGATAATTTATTCTGCATTATCTTAGTCATAATATTTCTTACTGGGCTAGTTGAGCTCACCCTTTCTTTCACTGTTCTCTTCAGGAAATGAGAACGTAGCTGGGACAAGTCGGGGTACGGAGTGATGGTCCGAATGATAGTATTAGTTAGTAGTCCTCACTATTCTATGTAATGGTGTGTTAATAAATGTAATGAGGACTCCTTTTGAGTATGAATACTCTCTAGAAGATAATATTTGTATTCAAACTCACAGTTTATGTTTTGTCGTATTGTACACGACAGATGTATTAATCAGTTGTATTTGTATTCTGTACTATGTATCTGACGACCCAAGATGGGTGATGTATACCTAATTTTGGGGGCGTCACAGTTGGTATCAGAGCATAGGGATATGATCCCTGGCTAAGATGTGAGAATAGAACTAGGAGGGGAGAGACGGGGAATTTCTTCGCTAGTATGACCTACCTAAGTTTATTTTGTATTTAATTGGTCGGTCAAAATATATTGATAATATGTGACATGTTAATTAACCCTTGTTTTGTGGCAGTATTTGAAAATGGCAGCTGAAAATGTCAACATTGGAGTGAATGAGACCGTGGCATCTCTAATCACCAACCAGGATAATGTAATATCAGGCGAAGAAGAAATTAGAGATATCTATGTGGTAAGTGAAGAACTAATAGTTGCACCCGAGCTAGTGGCAGAGGTAGCAGCTGAGAGCGAGGAAGAAGAGGAAGAAGAGGACGAAGAGGAACCTGAGGAGAATTGGTTAGAAGAAATTTATGATCAAAACTTAGAATTACAAAATCGTGTTCATGAGTTAGAAGAGCATGCTGAAGAACAACAGGCGGTCGTGGAGCAAAGAGATGTAACGATTCAAAATTGTGTTACCCGATATGTGTTGCTCGAACAAAATCACGCTTTGGCAGAGTGTAAGATATTAAAGTTGGAATCTGAGAATTCAAATATCAAGGATCAGCTGAAAGAAGAAACAACTGAACGAGTGAGAATGAAGGATGCATGGGTAAAAGCCGCACGACGTGCTGATATTGTAGAAAGAGATGTCCGATCCAAAAAGGCTAAAATAGATGATATACATTTCTTTTTTTGGACAGCAATTGGGAGAACCCAACATCGAGTTTTGAATTACCCTGTACAGAGCGGTCAATCTGAACTCGACATGGATCGAAGATTGATGATTCAGATTATGAAGCAGGAGTACGATGAAGCAGTTGAGGGTGGAATATGTCCGATATTAAAGTCAATTCCAACGATAGAGATGACATCAAATGCTACCCCAGACAAGTCAAAGCCGGGTAGTTCAAGGGAGAGCGGTTGTCATGACTTCCCAACAAGTGAGGAACCCAAATAAAGTTATCGCGGGTAAGCTAATCATAAACCCTTGCGAAGTTTGTACCTTATTCAATACTGGTTCTACCCACTCTTGTATTTCACCTAGTTGTGTTCAACGTTTAAACTTGGCCCTTTAAAAAAAAAAAAATATATTAGGCTTGACTTATTTGTTGAAACTCTGTTAGGAGAAACCTTCGTTAACTCTACTAATTATAAATCTTGTTTGATTCAAATCGACACTTTCACGTTACCTGTCGATATGTGATTTTTGGAAACGATTGGTTAACTACCCATTATGCTTTTCGTAAGGTTGTTAATTTTCATATTCCTAACCAACCTGTTATGCGAATTCAAGCAACCAAACCACTAAAGTCAATCATTATCATATCAAGCCATAAGTAAGGATCCTCATTCCTTTCATTGTTGACTTCCTGGTGGGGAATGCACCGAAACCAGACTTTCCGTAGGAGACGTTGTAAATGACGATGGCAAGCTGATAGGTATCAATGTGACGTGTTATCCAAGTCTGGGATGAGAGTCACAGTTTTGAACGATATTTCTATTGTTAATAAATTTCTTGACGTATTCTTGAAGACTTCTTAGCCTACCCCAGAGCGTAAAATTGAATTTTGTATTGACCCCAGTACAAAACCTATTTCTTAAACCCTCAAATATTTCTTCAACTAAAACGAACGTATTATGCGCCAAAGACGTTGGCTCGAGCTGTTGAAGATTACGATCGTACCATTCAATAACATCCTGGAAAAGCGAACGTGGTAGCTGACGCATTGAGTAGAAGATCATATGCGGGTACAAGTGCAATATTAACAACGCAAAGGTCCATTTTGTGTGACTTGCAAAGGATGAAGATAGAGTTGAAGACTCCAGGGACCCATGTGATGATGGCGAATATACGAGTAGAACCGACTTTAATCGATAAAGTTAAAGCTGCTCAAGCTACAGACCTGGAGCTGATGCGTATGAGGAAGAAAGTGCAAGAAGGTTCTATGCCGGAAGCAAGAATCGATGAAGAAGGAATACTTCGAGTCAACTCCAGACTTTGTGTTCCTAACAACCCTGATTTAAAGTATGAAATCATGATGGAGGCGCATAACACACCGTTTGCAATCCATCCTGGAAGTACCAAAATGTATCATGATCTTCGTCATACATTTTGGTGGAGCAATATGAAGAGAGAGATAGCGTTGTTTATCTCAAGTTGTCTAACTTGTCAACGAGTCAAAGCGGAGCATCAAGTACCAAAAGGTCCATTGCAACCACTTGAAATTCCAGAATGGAAGTGGGAGCACATTACCATGGATTTCGTTACCGGTCTTCCCAGGGTTTCTCAAGGTATTGATGCGATTTGGGTCATTGTTGATAGATTGACCAAGTCTGCTCATTTCTTACCGATACGAGAAACTTATACACTTGAACGTCTTGCTCGTATGTACATAAACGAGATTGTAAGACTGCATGGTATGCCAGTATCCATAGTTTCTGACCGAGACCCAAGATTCACTTCACGATTTTGGGTTAGTTTACAAAAAGCTATGGGCACGGAGTTACGATTTAGTTCAGCATATCATCCTCAGACGGACGGACAATCAGAGAGGACTATTCAAACTCTTGAAGATCTATTAAGACTCTGTGTCTTTGACTTCAAGGGAAGTTGGGACAAGTTCTTACCATTGGTGGAGTTTTCATACAACAACAGTTATCAAGCAAGTATTGGCATGGCTCCATTCGAAGCATTGTATGGAAGAAAATGTCGTTCTCCAGTATGCTGGGATGAGGTGGGCGAAGCAACGTTGTTGGGACCGGAGTTGGTACGTATGACTACAGAAAAGATTCAAACGATCCGACAACGTATAAAAACCTCACAAGATCGACAAAAGAGTTATGCTGATCTTCATCGAAAGGACGTGGAATTTGATGTAGGAGATCATATATTCTTACGTGTTGCTCCATGGAAAGGTGTTACGAGATTTGGAAAGAGAGGAAAGCTAAATCCTCGATTCATCGGTCCATTTTTAATCCTCGATCGAGTAGGAACTGTGGCTTATAGACTCGCTTTACCGCCAAGTATGTCTCGTGTTCATAACGTTTTCCACATATCCATGTTACGCAAATATGTGGAAGACCCGAACCACATTATTGAGTTAGAACCGGACGAAATAGCGGAGGATTTGACGTATGAAGAAGTTCCTGTTCAAATCTTGGATAAGAAGGAACATATTCTACGCTCCAAGGTTATACCTCAAGTTAAAGTTTTGTGGAGAAACCACGATGTTTAGGAAATGACTTGGGAGTTAGAATCAGAAATGAAATCAAGGTATCCTTACCTCTTCGACATACCAGGTACGTATCCTAATTTCGAGGGCGAAATTTCATAAGAAGGGGAGGTTGTAAGACCCCAACTTTTATAAATAAAGATGAATTTTCTATAAATATCATTTTTGAATATTATGGAGTTAATTTGATATAATGTTATAGTTGTGGGTAATAATTATAAATTTTGCAAAGTAAGCAAGTTGTTATAAAATATTCGTTTGGTCGGAGAATATTCTTTTTGTCGGGGAATATTCGTACGACGGCACAATCATTGGTGAACCCCACAACGGAATTATTGTCGGATTGAGAAAACGACAGAATTATCTTTCTATAAAAAAATAACGGCTGAGGTGTTACCGTTAAAACCGTTAAAACTGTTGAACTACTCGGTAGTAAAAATACAGTAATACGCGTGGTTGCATAGTAGCACACGGTATTGATTATTGATGCTTACGTGAGAAGTCACTCAGCTATACTCAATTATTGCTACAGTAATTGCTGCATCATATCTCTTAAATTATTGTCATAGTATCATCTGTATAATATGTTATATTATTGAGACGTTGTGGTAAGTTTGGTTATTTTATGGGGGGCCATATGTCATCATCTAAGAGTCTCTTCGTCAATAGTAATTACCGTCGTCAATAGTAATTACCGTCGTCAATAGTATTTACCTTGGTCAATAGTAATTACTTTCGTCAATAGTAGTTGTCCCTTCAATATTACCAAGAGTCATTTGACCCTTCGTTAAGACCAAGAGTCATTTGACCTTTCGTTAAGACCAAGAGCCACCCTCAGTTTTTCTATAAATAGAGGCCTAGGGCTTCATTATTTTTCACGAATTCATTCAAGCTATAGAGAGAGAAAGTATAGAGAGAATAAGAGAGAGAGAATAAAAGTATTCTGCTACATCACTTTTCCAATATCCAGTTCTTTTAAGGTAAGGGGTGTTATTCTTTCTTATTCATGAAGAGAACTTCTGTTATTCCATTCTTTATTATTCTGTTGGAATAACCAGTATATGCGGTCTACCCTATACTTGGTGACATTATTTTATTATTCTGTTGGAACATCCTGTCTGTGTGTTTTACACCGGACCTGGTTCCGTTTATTATTCTGTTGGAACATCCTGTCTGTGTGTTTTACACCGGACCTGGTTCCGTTTATTATTATGTTGGAACATCCTGTCTGTGTGTTTTACACCGGACCTGGTTCCGTTTTTATTGTTATTCTGTTGGAACATCCTGTCTGTGTGTTTTACACCGGACCTGGTTCCATTATTTATTATTCTGTCGGAATATCCTGTCTGTGCGTTTACGCCGGACCTGGTTCCATTATTTATTATTCTGTTGGAATAACCTGTCTGTGCGGTCTATCGCATGCATGGTGATTTCTTTTGTTATTCCATTCTTTATTGTACTCAGTTGGTTAAGTTTTGACTTCTATACTCCATGAAATTTGTGGAATATCCTTGATAGTTGCGTTTCATCCAGTATCTTTTCAAGAAAATATTCTTCTAAGCGTTCTTGAATTTTACTCCACAATGCAGTATCATGTTGACAATTTGGACATTGTTAATTCCTGGATAAATTAATTCTTGAACTTGTTTTATTGAATTCTTATATCATTGTCATCATCCTCATGTTTATAAAATGTTGAAAGTCATCTGTGGCCTGTAGTGCATAGATGGACTTGGTATGATTATGACCAGGGATTATTCGGTATAATCATGACCGTAATGTTACAAATGATGTGGTAAAAGTCCTCATTGGCCCGTAGTGCATTGATGGACAGTTGTTGGCATGATCATGACCATTAATGAATACACGAATATCCTTAGCCGTAGTGCAGGGGTGATTCGATGATGTGGATTATTTTATTAAGCTGAGTCTCAGCGATCACAGTGTTAAAAAACCTTTTAAATCATAAAAGATAGTAGAGTTTATTTTCTACTTGACTCTTTTAATGGATTGCTTGTTCCGCTACAGTTAAACTTGATGTCTATTATATTTTATCAGTTTAACATTGTTGAAGGCTAATGATAATTTATTCTGCATTATCTTAGTCATAATATTTCTTACTGGGCTAGTTGAGCTCACCCTTTCTTTCACTGTTCTCTTCAGGAAATGAGAACGTAGCTGGGACAAGTCGGGGTACGGAGTGATGGTCCGAATGATAGTATTAGTTAGTAGTCCTCACTATTCTATGTAATGGTGTGTTAATAAATGTAATGAGGACTCCTTTTGAGTATGAATACTCTCTAGAAGATAATATTTGTATTCAAACTCACAGTTTATGTTTTGTCGTATTGTACACGACAGATGTATTAATCAGTTGTATTTGTATTCTGTACTATGTATCTGACGACCCAAGATGGGTGATGTATACCTAATTTTGGGGGCGTCACAAATTTGGAAAAACTTAAAGCTACAAAGTTGTAGAGAATTCGATTTCGTATGGAATGGACATAAAATTCATATTTTTTTGATAAAAGGGCTATTTATTATGAATTATTGAAGTTTCGAAAAATAAAATATTTTTATTAAAATTAAGGGTGGGACCCACTTTTGTTTTGAAACATGTGGGTTGCAAAAATATTCAAAGATGGCATGCTTGGTCTTCTTTCAATAAAGTAGGCTACGTAGAAAGGAAAAAAATATATATTATTTTATTGTTTAGTCTCCTATGGCGTTCTAACATTTTCTTATAAATAGGCGCTTAAGTTAGAATTGAAAATCATACCAGAATTAGAGAATTCTTCTTCTATAATCTTGAGCGTATTTCTTTAGAGTTTTAGAAAGCCTTGAGCATAGAAAACAGTGAAAGTTTTCTTCAAGAATATCCCCGCCATACCAGTTAAAATACTCTTCTTTTCAAGGTAAGGGATATTATTTTTGTTCAGTATACATATGAAATAATATTTTCTTCTATATTCTGTAGTATGTAAGTAATATTATTTCGTTTCAGATTTCGAATTCTATACTCGTTTTGTTAAAATTTTGGCTTCTATACTCCATGAAATTAGTAGAATATCCTTGATATTTACGCTTCATCCAGTATCTTTTCATGGAAATATTATTCTGAGCATTCTTGATAAGTTTTAACTTTTTCATGCCGAAGTACTATTCACGGGATACTATTCACTTGAGTACTATTCACCCGGGGTACTATTCATGATAAAAATTGATTCGTTTTCGGTCCAAATTATTTTTGGTACAATATTATTCTTGAATTTTACTCCACAAAGCAGTATCATGTTGACAATTTGGACGTTATTGATTTCTAGATAAATTAAATTATAAATCTTTAAAAATTTATCCTTGAACTTGTTTTATTGAATTCTTATATCATTGTCATCATCCTCATGTTTATATTCTGTTGAAAGTCATATGTGGTCTGTAGTGCATAGATAGACTTGGTATGATTATAACCAGGGATTATTTGGTATAATCATGACCGTTAATGTTACAAATGATGTGGTAAAAGTCCTCATTGGCCATAGTGCATTGGTGGACAGTTGTTGGTATGATCATGACCATTGATGAATACACGAATATCCTTGGCCCGTAGTGCATGGATAATTTATGGTCGTGATACTAATGAATATCATTGGCTGTAGTGCAGGGATGATGTGGATTATTTATTAAGCTGAGTCTCAGCGATAAAAGTGATGAAAAACCTTTTAAATCATAGAAGATAGTAGATTTTATTCTCTACTTAACTCTTCTAATGGATTGCTTGTTCCACTGCAGTTAAACTTGATGTTTGTTATATTTTATCAGTTTAACACTGTTGAAGGCTAACGATAAATTATTCTACATTATCTTAGTCATAATATTTCTTACTGGGCTAGTTGAGCTCACCCTTTTGCTTTCATTATTCTCTTTAGGAAATGAGAACGTAGCCGGGACTAGTCAGAAAACGGAGTGACGGTTCAGATGATAGCATTAGTAGTTCTCACTATTCTATGAAATAGTGTGATAATAAATGTATTGAGGACTTATTTTGAGTTTTAATACTGTCTAGAAGACAATATTTGCATTAAAACTCACAGCTCATATTGTATATTTAAGTTTGTATTTGAATTTGTTACCATGTATTTGGCGAATCAAGATGAGTGATGTATACCTATTTTGGGGGCGTCACAACAAAGGTAGACAAAATTTGTTTCAACAATGATTTTGACAGTAATATCAGTTTAATGTTAGAAAAAAATCCAAAAAAGTATCTCTAGAGTGTCATGTAGAGTACTTATTTTCTTTTCTGACTTCCTATTTTAACCGGGTAATTGCTATTACAATCAGAGCTCAGCATATTTTATAATTCTATACCTATTACATATACACACAACACATTTCAATATTCCATTTACTTATAGTCAATGAGATTTTTGATAGTATAAAATGACACAATATTCTCGGGGTTACCATCATAAGTTCATCATCATGCCATCACTAATTTACTTAATAAATTCAATGAATTTTTTCTGTAAAACATAGGTAATAGTAATACATATAGATTCATGTTATTGAAAGAAATAGAGCCTTAAACTAAGGTGACCTGATGGAAATTGTGAGAGGTTGACTTGGAACTAAAACCTCGGACGTGTCCATAGCTGCAAAAATAATGAATATTTCGAGGACTAATTACTTTTGCATAAATTTATAAATAACATTTTAAAAATAAATCAGTAAAATTAAAAACATTTTGAAGAGGTAAAAAAGGCAAAAGCAAAGTCACATAGAGAAACAATATATCAGTAGTACCTTAAGATACATCTACTGTTGCCTTATCAGAGGTGATATCCATTGATGTCGAATTATTTTTCCTCTTCTTGTTTCTGTTCTTAGCCATAGCTCTTGTTCGGGAGTGTTTTCCCGACCCTCTTTTGGCCTGAAGGCTTGAGTCGGGTCATAGGAGGACGGGCTCGTATGTTCAGAGATGTAAGATCGGGGTCGGTTACCCGATCCCAATAGGCTGGGGCCCGTGGTCACCGTAAGGTTTGAGTTCGGGCCTATTGGGTTTGGCTATTGGTTTGGGCCTGAGCGTATGAGCAGTTCACATGCAGAGTTGGTGCGACAAGGAGTTTACGTGATTAAGGGTGTCAACCCTAATCCTACGTCAAAAAGGTAACTCTGGATGTAGTGGTGGATAGGGATTCCACTTGCACTTCTCAAGGAGATTATGTTGGACCCAAATATGGTAGCTAACATATTTTAGGAGTCCTACTCTAATCCAAAGAAGAGGATACCAAGGTGATGGGAGCTCTATAAATACAAGGCCAAGGTTACAATTAACGGGTAAGATCTACTTTGAGCACTAAACATATAAACCTCCATTGTTAAACCTTGTGAACGGCCTGTGCTTATTCTCACACCGGAGCTATCCCCCGGCGGTACGGCCGTCAAGCTTCTGTGTGATCTGTTATTGTGCAGGATTCAGCGCGTGGATTTTGTGATTGGACGCGCAGACGAAACTTGGCGTTAACAGCTCTCGTGTAGACAGAGAATCAAAGGAATCCAAAACCTGCAACTCAAGAATTGAATTAGGTGAGGAGAGAGAAAACTTTAGGAATTTAAAATAAAAAACATACATTAATTTACATGAGATTCGGAGTTAGAAGAAGAAGAAGAAGAGACACCGTCAGTTTTGTCTTCAGTTTTGTCGATCGAACGATAGAATTAATTCCAAAATCAGGTGAGTTTTCTAATTGATCAACTCAATTATTTAAGAGCTGACTCACTAAGTTTTTGAATGAAAGATCGCCTTACGACCTTTTATATATAAGGATTGATATATAATTTTTTTTGAATAATAGAAGGGTAATGTTAAGTGTTCTAAATTTTTATATCTTAAATAGACATGTTACTATTAAATTAGTTGTTCAACATAATTTGGGGTCTTAGAAGTATTTAATGCATTGATAACATGTCAGTTGAAATGCATCAAAGGCTCATCGTATTATTTGTTATATATTATACACTGAATTTACGAATATGAGTTTCTTATATGAAAGTATCAAGGAATGTGAGATGCGTAGTCTAATTTTTTTAAATATATATTTAATTATAAAATCAATTAAGAAAATATAAAATTAGACGGCGGAAATATGCTTAATGCTATATAAAGCCCAGCTAGAATATACTAATAAAACACAAAGAGACTATTCACCCACGAGCTTTAAATTATGAGATTTCATACCTCCAAAGTTAAAATGGTGTCGTGAGATTTTCCTTTCGTTTTCCTTTTATGGGGAAAACCTATTTGTCTTCATATATCATTTATATATATATATATATATATATATATATATATATATATATATATATATATATATATGGATTGATTTATTGACAACGTTATCAATTTAAAGTTATTTTTACAACACATTGTGATCTCTCATCCGTAGATCGAATGTTTAATAGAGTCTCTCGTCCGCGGTATTAAACTACAGACGCTAAGTATGACTGGCCAATTAGAAAACGACGTCGTTTTTAAATAAATGTCGTCCGCAATATTAAACTGCAGACGTAAACCAATTAGGAAACGATGTTATATTGACCAAATTCATTTTTTTTAGTTTTCTAAGCTCCGCAATATTAAACGTTAGAGCTTGATTTTTATTTTTTATTTTTTATTTTACATTTTTTATTCATTCCTTTCCTTCTCCATCCTCCCCTTACTCCTATCATTCACCTCATCTCTAATTCCATTATCTTTCATAAGGTCGGTAAGCTTCAAAATCTTAATTTCTCAACACATCCTTGTCTATTACATTGCAATTTATCTTTTTAGCTGTAATTTAATTTCAATATTGGTACAATACCCCTTTGATGTTTCTGGGTTTACCATGGTTAGGGTTTTTGCCCAGATTAAGATTTTAGGAATTTGATCTATGTGTCTTGTGAAGTTCTGTTTAAATTTGAAGATTGTTCAACCTTCAAGTAGTTGGCCATTTTTGAATTTTGTTAATCATAATAAATTATTCATATACAAGGTTGTTAGTTACAGAAGTTGTGAAGGATGAACCGCAAGTTTCCTTTTATCAAGTCGAAAGTAAAGTTTTGTCAACAGTAGATTATATGTGGTTGTGTGCCATTATTGTAAAGTATGATTTCCGTTGAAGTAATTGCATAAGATGTGAATCACACAATAAAAAGTAAATGAAGCTATTTTCCTTTGCATTAGATTTTAGGATATTGGTACAATACTCCTAACATTTTTATCTAATTTCCTGATTTCCATATGAGAGAGAAAGAGAAGGGAATTAGAGATGAGTGAATGATATGAATAAGGGGAAGAGAGAGAATAGAGAAGGAAATAAATGAAGGAAGCATGTAAAAAAAATAACAAAATAGGCTCCGCAGTTTAATACTACGGATCTTAGAAAACTAAAAAATTAAATTTGGTCAATATGACGTCGTTTCCCAATTGGTCAACAATAGTTAGTGTCCACAGTTTAATACTGTGGACGACACTTATTTAAAAACTAAACGACGTCGTTTCCCGGACGACACTTGTTTCAAAACTAAACGACGTCGTTTCTCAATTGGCCAACCATACTTGGCGTCCGCAGTTTAATACTGCGGACGAGGGACTTTTATAAGAAGGATATTTTTAACATTTGTCATATCCGCAGTATTAAACTGCGGAATACTAGACACTAACCTGCAGATGGAATAACTATTTAACCATTCGATCTTTAGATGGAGGGTCACAATATATTATAAGGATATCTTTAAATTGACAACGTGATTGGGTATGAATCGATATATATATATATATATATATATATATATATATATATATATATATATATATATATATATATATATATAAAGAAGATGGAGCAACGAACTCAAACCCAAACCTTGAAAATATAGGAAAATACATACAGCACCATCTCACAACTTAATCAATATATATATATGCTCTTTTATCCTCTGCCATGGGCTGAAGAACGTTACCTCTAATGAATTAGAATTCTCTCCACACTACAAGAAAAAGGTTTATCAATGACCGCTTATCTGCGATCGCAGAAGGTCGCAGATATTTATCAGCGACCGATCAACTTCGATCGCTGATAGTGGTGGTATGTAATTTGGTCGATGCATGCACAACAACGACCACTTTTAGCGACCGACGAATCCGTCGCTCAGCTGAGTCACCGTGAGCCATATCGCATTAGTGACATGATCCACGTGTCCGCGACCACTTGTAGCGACCGCAACGGTCGCAAACATCCTGGGTTCATAAACGGTCACTGATAAACATTAGCAACCGTATGCAGTCGTTGATTTCTAATTTTAAAAAAAATGGTTGTTTGGTGTATTTCCCAAAAAAAATTGTGCCTGATTTATATCCCAACACACAGTAGTATCTATATATAAACCAACATCCCTACAAATCCATCAAGATCCATATATATATATATATATATATATAAAATTAAAAACCGACACAATATATAAACATCCACATGTACACGCGTATAAACATAAACAAATACCGTTCAACTAAAACGGACTTGATTTCTTCATAATACTTTTTTAAGTGTCATGTCTAAAGTATGCTAAAATAAACATGCAAAACTAAACATAAAGCTAAATAATGAGAAGATTACCTTGGCATCATCATCCTGCTGTTGTGATGCTCTCGCCACTACATAAGCTAACTCCTCAGAACTCGAAGACTGCAAATGGTTGTCAAGTGCAAAAAAAAGATTATACGATCTTGATAGTTGGTCGTCGTCGATAAAGTTTGTCCCCAATACTCCTTGAAAAGTGTAAGCTAGTTGTGACCTACCTCTCAATGAAATCAGGAAACATCCTCGGTTTTAAAGTCCTAGGCCTTTCAGTTGTTACTCCTGTATTTACAAAACCAACTGTCATAGAGTGAAGGGTTGTCAATTGAAGATATTTTTTACTCATAGCTTTATTTGACTCAAGGTCTGCATGTACTAAAAGTGCAGTAGAGATTGTACCTTAAGTATTATTGATCAGCTAATTAATCAATAAATAACTTATTATTTTCTTGCAAAATCAGACTTATTGGTAAATATGAGAGACAAATGGAATTACAGGAAATTCAACAATATAGAATGACAATAAGTGTTTTCCCATACATATTGTATTTTCTCTTGAATTTCTGAACAAAGCGATTCAATCCTAAGCCTTCTGATCAATGATACCATGGGTACAATCTCTACTGCACATTTAGTACATGCATATCTTGAGTCAAATAAAGTTATGAGTAAAAAATATCTTCAATTGCAACCCTTACTCTTGAATTATATCAATTTTGATTATTTTTTTTAAAATATCAAAGTAATTTTTAAAAATTAATCTTATATTTTGAAATGCAAGAAATATAATTTTATTCAAGAGGAAAATTACATACTGTCTTGAATATTTATATATAAATAAATTCATAGCCTTTCACAAATTAATTCACTGTAGCTCTGGTAGTGGAATTCTTTTTTTTAATTTTTGTATAGCTTTTATTTTTGAAATATTAACTAATATAGGAGTTATGGGCTTTAATTATAGCTTTTATTTTTGAATTTTTAGGCTGATATACAATATGGGATATGGCCCCTCAGATCTACGGACTTGATAACCGGATTCTTTTTCGAATTATTACGCTGATATTAGGGTTATGTTCCCTCACATCCATGCACTTGACTTCATAACGGGATTCATTTTTAATTATTAGTCTTATCGTTTTATTGAATTGGGCTCAAACAGTTCCTTCAGTTGCAACTTGCAAGACTCTCCTGCTTTCGTTTAATTTACAAGCCTCTTCAAACTAAGTTGATTATTATATTGATGGTGGGGGATAAGCCTGAGCCGTACTACGTACATAAAGAAATGAAAACACAAAATTAAAATTAAGGACATTTAGGACCGCCTTGTTGAGTCTTCCAGTTGTTGTAGCAAGGGCATGTTTGTTTGTTGCCGTAAGTGCCCGGAGGGACGCAGAGGCATTTGGCGCAGCACTTTTGGCAGAAGAACATGCATGGCTTCCTGTGGGATGTCGCTGAGCACCGGTATGTACATCTTGGTTTGCAATCTGTACAAACATTTTCACAAAATATATCAATATATAACACCGTCATGTAACTATTTTTTATATAAAAAACTGACAAATATAACTATTTTCTATATATAGAAAGAAAGAAAGAGTTGTATTTTTATTTAAAAACTAAATGCATATTTATATAAATATGGTTAGAAAGTTATAATACCTCGGGGACTGATCCTGTAGTAACCCTATACACAGAGGAGAGAAAGGAATTGAGTAGCAATTAACACGAGTAAATAAAGATTAACAAAAGAGAATTAATGCAAGTTTAAGGTATGTACCTCAACGGTTGAGAATGTAGTAATGAAGAAGAGAAGTGAGAAAATCAAAAAGAGGCTGGTGTACGGACGGCCTGCCGCCATCTATCTCCCTCCCTCTGATGAACCAACTGATACTAACTAACTAACTAACTCAAGTCCAATAATTTTATGAAAGAATGAATGAATTGGTACGATATGATCGGTTTTATTTATAGGGAGGAATGCGTAGTTGTAGGGTATATATATATATATATATAAGAGGGAGGGAGGGAGGGAATAGTAGTAGTAATAAGATAGATTGATGCCTGCATTTGTGGCGTAAATTGGGTAACAAAATCACATCAAAACTCCACTCTATTCCAACAAATATTATTTCCCCTTTTCACAATTTATTAGCGATAAAACCGGCGTCTAATGTGGGGTTTGGTCCACTAGCTACTACCTTAATTATTATTGCATGTTACTTGTGTCCTTTTCATTTTACTTTTATCATTTTTATTAATTATAATTATGCCTCTCTCTCTCTCTCTAATCATAATACTCGATCGAAACTCTTTTAGTTAAATTTTTTCTTCTTCTTTTTTTGCATCAAATAATTTTATTTTATGTTTAACAAAATTTTACTTTGTTTATAATAATTATAATTGTATTAATCAAGTTCAAATAAATTTTATAAATTGACTTCAAAAATATAAAATAGAACAAGCTAGAGAGTATTACAAACTTATTTGTTTCGGTGAGTACGTTGCTCCATCTTCTTTATATATATATATATATATATATATATATATATATATATATATATGTGAAGACAAATAAGTTTTCCCCAAAAAAGGAAAACGAAAGAAAAATCTCACCCCACCATTTTGACTTTGGAGGTTATGAAATTTCATGGAGTAATTTAAAGCTCGTGGGTTAACAGTCTTTGTGTATTAGTATATTCGAGCTCGGCTTTATATGGCATTAAGCATATTTCCACCGTCTAATTTTATTAATTGATCTTATAATTAAAGATATATTTATAAAAAAAAATAGACTACGCAACTACTTTCATATAGGAAACTCGTACAACTTCCATCTCATAATAACTGTCGTTTTAGAAAGAAATTTTTTTCCCAATTTATTTGTCGTTTATAACTTTCTAGGAGAATAAATTATTTATTTTTCTATATCACCCCTACTTTGTCTCATTGTCCCAATAAATTTTCTCCCTTGTATTAATAGTTTTCAACTTCCCATAAAGGGGTAGTGATGAAATTTTACACCAATTTTAATTAATAAATGATAGTACTAAATGACTTTCTTAATCTATGTGCATCAAGTTAAAATGACAGTTATTATGGAATGGAAGGAGTATATAACAAATAATGTTATGAGCCTTCAATGCATTTCAACTCGCATGTTATCAATGCATTAATTACTGCTAAGACCCCAGCATTATGTTGAACAACTAATTTAATAATAACATGTCTTAACATTACCCGTCTATTATCCAAAAAAAAAAATTATATATATCTATATACATAAGTGTACTAACTGCAAAAACATCAAATCAAATTAGAATAAGGCAAACAAGCATCATTCAATGGAAATGGAAACAAGCATTATCATCTCTCTCTCCCATCATCATGACGTAACATTCTAACACATTTTAAATATAGTTAATAAAATGAAAACTCTCCAATTTATTTAAAATGACACTACAAGAAAATGGTCCATCAGCGACCAAAAGTTTATGTGACCGCCATAATCGGTCGCTATTGATAGACTTAGCAACCGCTATTAGCGATGGATATCCAAACTAGTCGCTATTTTATATTAGCGACAGAATTGCGGTCGCTAACTAGTCGCTAATTTGAATTTGCCGCCTTTAATTTTGACGCAAGTGTTGGCAGGTAAAACCAATAAATATCTGCGACTATATGCGGTCGCTGATCGTTTTAAAATCAATCAGCTCCTGGATCATCTGCCAGAAGACGAGAAAGAAAGAAAAAGAAAAAGGAAAAGAGAGTAAAGCTAGGAAAAGAAAGAGAAGCCAGCCGTCGCCGCCGTACGCCTTAAGTCATCCGTCGTCCGCCGTCCGCCGCCTGCCGCCTGCTGCCCCACGTAGGTATCCAATCTATCTCTTTCATCTATATATAGTTTTTAATTTGAGTTTGATTTGGAATTATATATATTGCATACTTTTATGTTTATATGAGTTTGATTTGACTATTAAGTTTGAATTTGGGTTAGATTTATGAAATGGCTACTAGCATGTTGATTATATAATAACATGGTGATATTTAGTTTCAATTTGGCTTTAATTTGTGCAATTTCAGGGCATGCATGTTCATAATTTGATATTGAGGCTTATGTTAGTGTATTGAATCAGATAATTGATTCAATTTGAGTTTTTTTTTCCTAGTGTATAAATTTATGGTATAATTTGTAGGTTGTTTATAGTGGTTAGGCATAAATTATAATTAAAATAATATAATGTCCATTATTATATAATATTAGTAAAAAACAAAAATTAAATATTAAACTAAATTAAATAAAATATAATAACATATAAATAAAATAAATAAATAATATAACAAAAAATAATACAAAGTAAAATAAAAAATACAAAAATAAATTTACTTAATGTTCCCCTACTAAAATCAACTAAGTAGCATTTACTTAGTTTTCACTACTAAATTTATATCAACTAAGTAGTATTTACTTAGTTAATATTACTTAGTTTCTCAATACTAATTAAAATAAATTAAATAGCATTAACTTACTTAGTTTTACACTACTAAATAAAAATAATATAATATAATAACATAAATTTATATTACTTTGTATAATATAATATAAAATAAAATAATATATCATAACATAACATAACATGAGATTACATAAAATGGAATAAATTAATTAACTTAATAGCATTCCTTGAATTTATTAATTTAAATAATATAATATCATATAATATAATACAAAATAAATAAATAAATAAAATATTAAAAAATAGAATGACAATGATTTAATTAAAATAAATAAAAGAGAGAACATACTCTATCAATAACTCAAATTAGAACATCCTTAAGACCGACTCTTTTCGAATGCATGTTTTGTAACCAAATATCAGCATTTTCTTGGCAAATAGTTTATAATCTATCATAAATGTATACTATGAATTTGCGATCAACCAGTCTCGTAATGAATTTGAATCCACAAAACAGTATCCTTGAAATATATACAACAAATTGGAGAAAGATGAAAGTGTGCACTTACTGAAAGATAACTTGTCACAATTAGATGGAAAATTCATGTTATAATTTAAAACAAATACCTTCATCATCGTCCATAAGTAATGACTACTGAGAGAAGAGCCAAGGACTTCCTTGTATGCAAGATTCGACATAGAAGTTGCAGCTAATACTCCAACTGGTTCCTTGGCATGAATAAAAAAGTATGGGTCGTAGTTCCTGTTTGTGTCCCATACTCGAATTGAATAATTGAATTACTGCAGACATTCATCACTGTGTCATCATAACAGATGACAACATCCCGAATGAGGGCCATTAAGCTGTTGAACAAAGTTTCATTGTAAGACCCCAACTTTTATAAATAAAGATGAATTTTCTATAAATATTATTTTTGAATATTATGGAGTGAATTTGATATAATGTTATAGTTGTGGGTAATATTTATAAATTTTGTAAAGTACGCAAGTTGTTATATAATATTCGATTGGTCGGGGAATATTCGTTTTAACAGGGAATATTCGTACGACGGCACAATCATTGGTGGACCCCACAACGGAATTATTTTCGGATTGAAAAAATGACAAAAATATCTTTTTATAAAATAACGGCGAAAGTTTTATCGTCAACTGTTAGAATGCCCGGTGGTTAAAATATAGTAATATGCGAGGTTGCACAGTATTTTTGAATTATTGATTCTTACGTAAGAAGGCACTACTCAATAATTGTTACAGTAATTACTGTTCAATATTTTATTTTATTGGTTCAATAATTGCGGCGTTGATATTTTATATTATTATTATTTCAATAATTGTCACTGCACAGTATTTTCCATTATCAAATCAATAATTCATATTATTTGAATAATATTATTAGATAATATTATTGGCAATGTCCAGAAAGTTCTGTCAATGAGAGGTTTGGTTACCTAATTGCTCGCCAGTAAGGAGAAATCCTTATTGGAAAGCCCCCTCTTTCTTGGAAACGGCCTGGTTGTCATAATTGTGATTCTGTAATATTATTTATGAATAATTAATTATTTATTTATATGATAAGGAAATATAAATTTTTTATGTGGATATAAATGAAGGAATTAATGTTGAGGTATTTTGTCGGATTGGAGATATTAAAAAAAATTAAATCAGTGTTCTTAAACTATATTGCGTGAGTTATAATTTTGATCCGACCGTTGGATCGCTGTTATTTTTGGATATGTTATACATATATAAGTTGAGTATATGTCCACAAATTTTGAACTGTTAAAAATTAACGTATGATTTGTTATAAATTTTAAGAGATGTTGAAAATCATCCGTTTGTGGATTTCAGATATTTTCTGTCTGAAATTTGAAAAAACTTAAAGCTACAAAGTTGTAGAGAATTCGATTTAGTGTGGAATGGACATAAAATTCGTATTTTTTTGATAAAAGGGCTATTTATTATGAATTACTGAGTTTCGAAAAATAAAATATTTTTATTAAAATTGGGTGGGACCCACTTTTGTTTTTAACATGTGGGCTGCTATTTTTGTTCCAAGATGGTTGGCTTGAAAAGGAGGAGGCGTAGGAAGAAAGAAAAAAAATAATATTTTATTTATTTAGTCTCCTATGGCGTTATAGCATTTTTCTATAAATAGGCGCTTAAGTTAGAATCGAAAATCACACCAGAATCAGAGAATTCTTCTTCTATAATCTTGAGCGTATTTCTTTAGAGTTTTAGAAAGTTTTGAGCGTAGAAAACAGTGAAAGTTTTTTTCAAGAATATCCCCGCTATACCAGTTGGAATACTCTTCTTTTCAAGGTAAGGGATGTTATTTTTGTTCAATATTCGCTTGAAATAATATTTTCTTCCATACTATGTAGTATGTAAGTAATATTATTTCGTTTCAGATTTCAAATTCTATACTCATTTGTTAAAATTGTGGCTTCTATACTCCATGAAATTAGTAGAATATCCTTGATATTTACGCTTCATCCAGTATCTTTTCATGAAAATAATATTCTGAGCATTCTTGATAAGTTTTAACTTTTTCATGTCGGAGTACTATTCACGGGATTACTATTCTCGAAGTACTATTCACTCGAGTACTATTCACCCGGGGTACTATTCATGATAAAAATTAATTTGTTTTGGGTCCAAATCATTTTTGATACAATTTTATTCTTGAATTTTACTCTACAAAGCAGTATCATGTTGACAATTTGGACATTATTGATTTCTGGATAAATTAAATTATAAATCTTTAAAAATTTATCCTTGAACTTGTTTTATTGAATTCTTATATCATTGTCATCATCTTCATGTTTATAATATGTTGAAAGTCATCTATGGCCTGTAGTGCATAGATGGACTTGCTATGATTATGACCAGGGATTATTCGGTATAATCATGATCGTAATGTTACAAATGATATGGTAAAAGTCCTCATTAGCCCGTAGTGCATTGATGGACAGTTGGTGGCATGATCATGACCATTGATGAATACACAAATATCATTGGCCCGTAGTGCATGGATAATTTGTGGTTGTGATACTAATGAATATCTTTGGCCGTAGTGCAGGGATGATGTAGATTATTTATTAAGTTGATTCTCAGCGATAAAAGTGATGAAAAACCTTTTAAATCATAGAAAATAGTAGATTTTTTTCTCTACTTGACTCTTCTAATGAATTACTTGTTCCGTTGCAGTTAAACTTGATGTTTGTTATATTTTATCCGTTTAACACTGTTGAAGTCTAATGATAAATTATTCTGCATTATCTTAGTCATAATATTTCTTGCTGGACTAGTTGAGCTCACCCTTTTGCTTTCATTATTCTCTTCAGAAAATGAAAACGTAGTCGGGACTAGTCGAAGAACGGAGCGAGTGTCCAGATGATAGCATTAGTAGTCCTCACTATTCTATGAAATAGTGTGATAATAAATGTATTGAGGACTCCATTTGAGTTGAATACTAACTAGAAGACAATATTCGTATTAAAACTCTCAGTTTATGTTTTATCGTATTTTACATGACAGTTGTATTATTAAGTTGTATTTGAATTTTATACCATGTATTTGGCTACTTAAGATGGGTGATGTATACCTATTTTGGGGGCGTCACAGTTGGTATCAAATCTTAGGGATATGATCTCTGGCTAAGATGTGAGAC
This sequence comes from Panax notoginseng, assembly GCA_016801055.1. NCBI lineage: Eukaryota > Viridiplantae > Streptophyta > Magnoliopsida > Apiales > Araliaceae > Panax > Panax notoginseng. Next base: position 253,043,719 of record CM029012.1, read on the forward strand.
TAGAACTAGGAGGGGAGAGATAGGGAATTCCTTTGCTAGTATGACCTACCTAAGTTATTTGATATTTAATTGGTCGGTCAGAGTATAGGGATAATATGTTGCATGTCAATTAACCCTTGTTTTGTGGCAGTATTTGAAAATGACATCCGAGAATATTGAGAATAGCAATGGAGCACAGGAGACCATTGAGTCACCACAGATCAATACACATGATAATGTGCAACAGGAAGACAATAATCCTCAGGTAAACAACAACGATCAAATGATGAACGATGAAATGTTCAGAGGCTTTATGCAATTCATGCAACATCAGGCGAGAACGGTTCCTGTCCAAAATATAGGTGGAAACACTCGGACGGTCACCGCTAAACAGTTCAAGGAGCTAGGACCACCGGAGTTTATTGGAGAGCAAAAACTACTTAAGGCGGAGACGTGAATAAAGCATATCACCAAAATATTTGATGTCTTGGGATACTCCGAGGAGCAAAAGGTTCCCTTTGCCACCTTTATGTTGCGAGGAGAGGCAGATTACTGGTGGAAATCGGTAAAGTGTACTCAACCTGCCGCACTTAAGATGTCTTGGGAGAAGTTCCAAGAACTATTCAACGACAAGTACTTTCTCGAAAGTATTCGTCACATGAAAGAGGTAGAGTTCATCAAGTTGGAGCAAAACAATATATGACCGTGTCGCAGTACGAAGCTAAGTTTGCCGAGTTATCCCGGTTTGCGTCTCACTTGGTTGATAATGAGGAGAGAATGACGCAGATGTTTCTAAGAGGTTTGAAACCCGAGATACGTCAATATCTAATTTCTCATAAACTGTGTTTGTATTCAGATGTTGTAAATAGGGCTCAGTTATTGGAGTGCGATAACGAGTCAACCCAACCAAGCGAAAACAACCGACAAAATGATAATACCAGTGGTAGCATTCATCGAAGCGGTGACAACAAACGTGGAGGGATTCAACATGCCAGAAATGGTAACCACTTTGGTGGTAATCATGGCCAAGACAATAAGAATGGACATTTCAAGAAGAGGAGATTCAACAATGATGGAAAGACGTCAGCATCAGCACCCATTGTTAAGAAAAGAGAACGACCACCTATCATATGCTTCAAATGCGGAGGGGAGGGACATATCAGTCCAAACTGTGCGTAGCAGTCCAAAACGTGTTACAATTGTGGAAGAGAATGTAAGACCCCGAATTTTATGAAATAAAAGTATTCAATTTTTCTTATAATTACTATTCAGTAAATGGTTAAATTGATAAATTTTAAAGTTAAGGGTGAAATATGAATTTTTTTCAAAATAAGCAAGTGGTTATAAAATAATCATTGTTATCGGGGAATATTCGTTTAGGTCGTGGAATATTCTTTCTGTCGGGGAATATTCGTACGACGGCGCAGCTATTTGTGGGCCCCATAACGAATAACTGTCGGGTGAAGAAAACGATAAATTTGAGTTTTTACAAATAACGACGTAGTTGTTACTGTTAATACTGTTGAAATACCCGGTGGTTAAAATACAGTAATACGCGTTATTGCACAGTAGCACACGGTATTGCATAGTATTTTTGAAATTATTGATTCTTACGTAAGAAGGCACTACTCAATAATTGTTACAGTAATTACTGTTCAATATTTTATTTTATTGATTCAATAATTGTTGCGTTGATATTTTATATTATTGTTGTTTCAATAATTGTTGCTGCACAGTATTTTCCTTTATCAGATCAATAATTTATATTATTTGAATAATATTATTAGATAACATTATTGTCAATGTCTAGAAAGTTCTGTCTAAGGAGAGGTTTGGTCATCTAATTACGCGCCAGTAAGGAGAAATTCTTATTGGAAAGCCCCCTCTTTCCTGGGAACGGCCTGGTTGTCATAAATGTGATTCTGTAATATTATTTGTGAATAATTAATTATTGATTCATATGATAAGGAAATATTTATTTTATGTGGATATAAATGAGGAATATATTTTTGTGGTTAAAAATAAAGGAGTTAATGTTGAGGTTTTTATCAGTATTTTTATCGGAATGGAGGTATTAAAAATCAGGGTTTTTGAGATATTTTGCGGGGGTTATAATTTTTAATCCGACCGTTGGATCGTGGTAATTTTTGGATATGTTATACATATATAAGTTGAGTATATGCCCACAAATTTTGAACCGTTAAAAATGAACGTATGATTTGTTATGAATTTTAAAAGGTGGCTGATTCAGAAATCAGGTTATAAATCATTTTTGGTGGAAAATTCTAGAATTAGTGGGCCCCACTTGTGGTTGGTGAAGAAATGTGCTGAATTATATTTCAAATGTGGTGGGTGGGAATAGTAGCAGGTAAAACCATCAGGTTGCAGGTCAAACCTACCAAAATTTTCCTATAAATAGAGGGCTAAGTTAGAATTGAAAATCACACCAGAAACATAAGTTTTCTCTCTTTCTCTCTCTAGATTATTGAGTGTCTTTTGTGAGTATTTAGATACTCTGTGAGTTTCTATTCATCAGTGCAAGTTTCCTTCAGCCTTATACCGATCAGAAGTACTGCTCTTTTGAGGTAAGGGATAGTAAGGGATATTAAGGGATTTTAAGGGTTGTTATGATTTTCAGTTTCGTAATTTTTCTGATCTTCAAAAATTCTGGAAAAATTTGAAATGATATTTTGATGAGTTTTATTGATTGTGTCCAAAAATGGTGATTTTTGGATGTATAGATTAAGAGTTATGAATTTTACGGGAAAAGACTATTTTAAAAGTAACCGCTTATAATTCCTTGTGGTTAACTCCAAAATTGATGAAATTTTTATTGGAAGTACATGTATATGATAGAAGTATACTATGTAAATTTCAGAATTTTTAGACAAAAGTACAATTTTTGATAAATGTCTAAATATTCGGCTATTTTGGCCATATGAAAAATAGTAAATGACTTTTAAAAATTCTGAGAAAAATATATGTTCACTATGGGACTATATTATGCTGAATTTCAGAAAAGAAATATTTTTGGAACGGATTTGGTATTTTTCATGAAAATGGTCTAGTTATGAGTAAATGAATTAAATATGTTTTGTGAAGAAAGAAAATTGGAAAATAGGATTTTATGGCTTGAGAATCCTATATGAGGTATATGCAGATTTTTTATGAGGGTTTTTGTTATTGATGATGAAATTGTAAGAGTTGGCATTTTATGATGATTAAATGCATTAATTAGTAAAGTGTAAACAATTAAAATAAATTGTTTATAAATTTAAATAATGTTATTCTTTCAATATCATTATACCGAAATATTGGTATGAATTTTATTGTAGAATTTCTATCTTTTGTGTCGGGGTTACTATTCGTGAGTTACGAATATTACTCTTGAGATTAAAACTATATGTTGATCATATTATTTTTATCATCATATATAACATTTTTATAACCCTGATGTTAAAATTCTCTTTCACTAGAGTGTAAAGATGGGTAGATTATTGGTATGATCATGACTAGGGTTCTCTTTGGCCTGTAGTGCAAAGTTGAATTGTGACTGGTATGATCATGACCATTGAATTTATAAGTGAATATCTTTAGCTTAAGTGCAAAGGTGAATTGATCAACATGGTTATAATTATTGTTTATATAAATTCTGAAATGATTATATATTTCTTTGAGATATTAATATCTTTGGCCTGTAGTGCAAAGATGAAATATTGATGAATATCTTTGGCCTGTAGTGCAAAGATGAATTATTGATGAATATCTTTGGCCCGTAGTGCAAAGATGACATGTTGTTGAATATCTTTGGCCAGTAGTGCAAAGATGAACAGATGTTGAGATAAACATGACCAACTGGTGATACAAATGAATATCTTTGGACGTAGTGCAAAGATGAAGTTATTAGTATGATTATGAACAGGAAATGTGATTTGGTGTAACCATGATCTTTGATGTTTCAGGTAAAGATAGGTGATGAAAATTATCATCGTCCTGGATGAGAAGAGGAATTTAGAATCATAGTTATGATTATGAGTTATTTATATGATTGTGGACCAGAACTGTTGATTGATGTTACAGGTATAAAACATTGTTGGTGGATTTTTAACGTGGAGAAGATAATAGACTTTATAGTCTATTTTACTCTTCTAATGGATTGCTCGTTCCGCTGCAACTATGGTTGAAATTTTTATCATTTACCATATGTTCTAAATCTCTGATTTATTGTTGATGAAGGCTATTGATAATTGAATTATCTTTAGTCATGATATTCTTTACTGAGCTAGTCGTGCTCACCCTTTTGCTTCACAATTCCTTTCAGGTAATAAGAGTGTAGCTGGGTCGAGCGGGGGTAACAAGGGAATAGAACGGTGGTCATCATTTAGTAGTTTTATTTGGTGAATCCAATAGGGTAAGGCGAACCCAACGTTGGAAGGGTGTTTTGTCACTATCATACAAGATGTCTAATGACATACAACCTTGTGTCATCATAGGACAGGGTTGTGCTCATCCACTTGCTGAGTATATCTATGGGCACTACCTATATAATCTTGGTGTTTGTTTGAAGTATAATTCTCAATTAGAGACAGTGGAGATAATGATAAGTCAAGAGAAGACTCACCATTGGGAAGAATATGATAGTAATCTTCTCGTTTTTCTTTGGGGTCTATTGGGTCAACCAAGGATAATTCTGTGGCCATATGATATCTATCATAACCTAGACGCGTGGCCTCCCATGTACGAAGGTTTCCTTGAGCACTTCCCAAAGATTCTAATTTCTAAAACAGTTTTTGACTATACCTTTATGTAAGGTGTCATTGTGAGGTGATGTCCACGGTTGGAACATGAGTCACATTTGGTATATATTTGTATCCAAACTCACAGCATATGTGTTGTTGTATTTTGCACGACAATTGTTGTAATAAAGTTGTAGTTGTTTTCTGTACCATGTATTTGGCGACACAGAATAGGTTGGATGGAATGGACCTATTTTGGGGTCGTTACATTTGGTATCAGAGCTATAAGTAAAGAGCCCCGAGCCTCTCGCTGGTGACTTCCTGTTGATGGGGGATGCACCGAAGCCAGACTCTCCGTAGGGGACGCCGTTCTGCGGTGGCAAACTGATAGGTATCAATGTAAGGTGCTGACATAGGTTGGTGTCCAGAGTTACATTTGGTATCAGAGCTTAGGGATATGATCTCTGGCGAAGATCGGGGAATACAACTAGGAGGGGAGAGATGAGTAAATCCTTCGCTAGTGTGTCCTACCTAAGCTTATTTGTTGGTCAGTCATAATATCGGGATATTATGTGATATGTTAATTTGTTAAATTAACCCTTGTTTTGAAGCTGTATTCTAGAATGATATTTGAAATACAGGAGATGAGCAATGGAGAAATTATGATGACAGGGAAGATGGAATCTGAAATGAAAGGAAGGTATTCTCAACTCTTTGAAATACCAGGTACGTAAATTTCGGGGACGAAATTTCATAAGGAGGGGAGATTGTAAGACCCCGAATTTTATGAAATAAAAGTATTCAATTTTTCTTATAATTACTATTCAGTAAATGGTTAAATTGATAAATTTTAAAGTTAAGGGTGAAATATGAATTTTTTTCAAAATAAGCAAGTGGTTATAAAATAATCATTGTTATCGGGGAATATTCGTTTAGGTCGTGGAATATTCTTTCTGTCGGGGAATATTCGTACGACGGCGCAGCTATTTGTGGGCCCCATAACGAATAACTGTCGGGTGAAGAAAACGATAAATTTGAGTTTTTACAAATAACGACGTAGTTGTTACTGTTAATACTGTTGAAATACCCGGTGGTTAAAATACAGTAATACGCGTTATTGCACAGTAGCACACGGTATTGCATAGTATTTTTGAAATTATTGATTCTTACGTAAGAAGGCACTACTCAATAATTGTTACAGTAATTACTGTTCAATATTTTATTTTATTGATTCAATAATTGTTGCGTTGATATTTTATATTATTGTTGTTTCAATAATTGTTGCTGCACAGTATTTTCCTTTATCAGATCAATAATTTATATTATTTGAATAATATTATTAGATAACATTATTGTCAATGTCTAGAAAGTTCTGTCTAAGGAGAGGTTTGGTCATCTAATTGCGCGCCAGTAAGGAGAAATTCTTATTGGAAAGCCCCCTCTTTCCTGGGAACGGCCTGGTTGTCATAAATGTGATTCTGTAATATTATTTGTGAATAATTAATTATTGATTCATATGATAAGGAAATATTTATTTTATGTGGATATAAATGAGGAATATATTTTTGTGGTTAAAAATAAAGGAGTTAATGTTGAGGTTTTTATCAGTATTTTTATCGGAATGGAGGTATTAAAAATCAGGGTTTTTGAGATATTTTGCGGGGGTTATAATTTTTAATCCGACCGTTGGATCGTGGTAATTTTTGGATATGTTATACATATATAAGTTGAGTATATGCCCACAAATTTTGAACCGTTAAAAATGAACGTATGATTTGTTATGAATTTTAAAAGGTGGCTGATTCAGAAATCAGGTTATAAATCATTTTTGGTGGAAAATTCTAGAATTAGTGGGCCCCACTTGTGGTTGGTGAAGAAATGTGCTGAATTATATTTCAAATGTGGTGGGTGGGAATAGTAGCAGGTAAAACCATCAGGTTGCAGGTCAAACCTACCAAAATTTTCCTATAAATAGAGGGCTAAGTTAGAATTGAAAATCACACCAGAAACATAAGTTTTCTCTCTTTCTCTCTCTAGATTATTGAGTGTCTTTTGTGAGTATTTAGATACTCTGTGAGTTTCTATTCATCAGTGCAAGTTTCCTTCAGCCTTATACCGATCAGAAGTACTGCTCTTTTGAGGTAAGGGATAGTAAGGGATATTAAGGGATTTTAAGGGTTGTTATGATTTTCAGTTTCGTAATTTTTCTGATCTTCAAAAATTCTGGAAAAATTTAAAATGATATTTTGATGAGTTTTATTGATTGTGTCCAAAAATGGTGATTTTTGGATGTATAGATTAAGAGTTATGAATTTTACGGGAAAAGACTATTTTAAAAGTAACCGCTTATAATTCCTTGTGGTTAACTCCAAAATTGATGAAATTTTTATTGGGAGTACATGTATATGATAGAAGTATACTATGTAAATTTCAAAATTTTTAGACAAAAGTACAATTTTTGATAAATGTCTAAATATTCGGCTATTTTGGCCATATGAAAAATAGTAAATGACTTTTAAAAATTCTGAGAAAAATATATGTTCACTATGGGACTATATTATGCTGAATTTCAGAAAAGAAATATTTTTGGAACTGATTTGGTATTTTTCATGAAAATGGTCTAGTTATGAGTAAATGAATTAAATATGTTTTGTGAAGAAAGAAAATTGGAAAATAGGATTTTATGGCTTGAGAATCCTATATGAGGTATATGCAGATTTTTTATGAGGGTTTTTGTTATTGATGATGAAATTGTAAGAGTTGGCATTTTATGATGATTAAATGCATTAATTAGTAAAGTGTAAACAATTAAAATAAATTGTTTATAAATTTAAATAATGTTATTCTTTCAATATCATTATACCGAAATATTGGTATGAATTTTATTGTAGAATTTCTATCTTTTGTGTCGGGGTTACTATTCATGAGTTACGAATATTACTCTTGAGATTAAAACTATATGTTGATCATATTATTTTTATCATCATATATAACATTTTTATAACCCTGATGTTAAAATTCTCTTTCACTAGAGTGTAAAGATGGGTAGATTATTGGTATGATCATGACTAGGGTTCTCTTTGGCCTGTAGTGCAAAGTTGAATTGTGACTGGTATGATCATGACCATTGAATTTATAAGTGAATATCTTTAGCTTAAGTGCAAAGGTGAATTGATCAACATGGTTATAATTATTGTTTATATAAATTCTGAAATGATTATATATTTCTTTGAGATATTAATATCTTTGGCCTGTAGTGCAAAGATGAAATATTGATGAATATCTTTGGCCTGTAGTGCAAAGATGAATTATTGATGAATATCTTTGGCCCGTAGTGCAAAGATGACATGTTGTTGAATATCTTTGGCCAGTAGTGCAAAGATGAACAGATGTTGAGATAAACATGACCAACTGGTGATACAAATGAATATCTTTGGACGTAGTGCAAAGATGAAGTTATTAGTATGATTATGAACAGGAAATGTGATTTGGTGTAACCATGATCTTTGATGTTTCAGGTAAAGATAGGTGATGAAAATTATCATCGTCCTGGATGAGAAGAGGAATTTAGAATCATAGTTATGATTATGAGTTATTTATATGATTGTGGACCAGAACTGTTGATTGATGTTACAGGTATAAAACATTGTTGGTGGATTTTTAACGTGGAGAAGATAATAGACTTTATAGTCTATTTTACTCTTCTAATGGATTGCTCGTTCCGCTGCAACTATGGTTGAAATTTTTATCATTTACCATATGTTCTAAATCTCTGATTTATTGTTGATGAAGGCTATTGATAATTGAATTATCTTTAGTCATGATATTCTTTACTGAGCTAGTCGTGCTCACCCTTTTGCTTCACAATTCCTTTCAGGTAATAAGAGTGTAGCTGGGTCGAGCGGGGGTAACAAGGGAATAGAACGGTGGTCATCATTTAGTAGTTTTATTTGGTGAATCCAATAGGGTAAGGCGAACCCAACGTTGGAAGGGTGTTTTGTCACTATCATACAAGATGTCTAATGACATACAACCTTGTGTCATCATAGGACAGGGTTGTGCTCATCCACTTGCTGAGTATATCTATGGGCACTACCTATATAATCTTGGTGTTTGTTTGAAGTATAATTCTCAATTAGAGACAGTGGAGATAATGATAAGTCAAGAGAAGACTCACCATTGGGAAGAATATGATAGTAATCTTCTCGTTTTTCTTTGGGGTCTATTGGGTCAACCAAGGATAATTCTGTGGCCATATGATATCTATCATAACCTAGACGCGTGGCCTCCCATGTACGAAGGTTTCCTTGAGCACTTCCCAAAGATTCTAATTTCTAAAACAGTTTTTGACTATACCTTTATGTAAGGTGTCATTGTGAGGTGATGTCCACGGTTGGAACATGAGTCACATTTGGTATATATTTGTATCCAAACTCACAGCATATGTGTTGTTGTATTTTGCACGACAATTGTTGTAATAAAGTTGTAGTTATTTTCTGTACCATGTATTTGGCGACTCAGAATAGGTTGGATGGAATGGACCTATTTTGGGGTCGTTACAGAGAAGGTCACCTAGCTTGATTTTGTCTTTCAGGGAAGGTAAGTCCAACTGGGATGGAGGCACCAAAGGCCGTCCCAGAAAAGTCAAAACCAGTAGTTCAAGGGAGAGCGTTTGTTGTGACCTCCCAGAAAGTAAGGAACCCAAACGAGGTCATCACGGGTAAGCTTATCATAAACTCTAGCGAAGTTTATACCTTATTTGATACCTGTTCTACCCATTCTTTTATTTCTCCTACTTGCGCTCAACGTTTAAATTTGACTCCGGAGAAATTAGACTTTGACTTATCTGTGGAAACTCTGTTGGGAGAAACCTTTATTACATCCATTGTTTATAAGTTTTGTTTGGTTCAAATCGGTACCCTCACATTACCTGTCGATCTTATTTCATTGAAAATACTTGCATTTGACGTAATTCTAGGGATTGATTGGTTAACTACTCATCATGCAAAAATTAATTATTTTCGTAAGGTTATTAGCTTTCATATTCCTAACCAACCTATTATGCGAATTCAAGCAACAAAACCATTAAAATCAATCACTGTTATCTCAAGCCATAAAGCTATTTGTTTATTGAAAAACGGATGTCAAGCTTTCTTAGCTCATGTCACAGATTTAAACAAAAATATGTCAGATTTGAATGATATTTCTATTGTTAATAAATTTCCTGACGTATTTCCTGAAGAACTTCCTGGCCTACCCCCAGAGCGAGAAATTGAATTTTGTATCGACCTTGAACCTGGTACAAAACCCATTTCCAAAGCCCCATATCGAATGGCTCCTATTGAACTTCAGAAGTTAAAAACCCAATTGCAGGAATTGTTAGACATCGGTTTCATTCGTCCTAGTACGCCTCATTGGGGTGCTCCTGTTCTATTCGTAAAGAAGAAAGATAAGAGTATGCGACTTTGTATTGATTATCGGGAATTGAACCATGTCACTGTCAAAAATAAATACATGTTGCCTCGCATTGATGACCTGTTTGACCAGTTGCAAGGCGCTAAATTCTTTTCAAAGATCGATCTTCGTTTCGAATATCATCAGTTAAAGGTTAGAATCGATGACATTCCAAAGACGGCTTTCAGAACTCGGTATGGGCATTATGAATTCTTAGTCAAGTCTTTTGGATTGACTAATGCTCCTGCTGCCTTTATGGATATGATGAACCGAGTATTCAAGGAATATCTGGATCACTTTGTGGTCGTCTTTATTAATAATATCCTCATATATTCAAAAAGTTGTGAAGATCATGACCAACACTTGAGGCTGATACTCCAAAAGCTTCGTGAAAATAAGTTTTATGCCAAGTTGAAGAAATGCGAGTTCTGGCTTGAGGAAGTAGCATTCCTTGGGTATGTAATATCAAGTCATGAAATATCTGTTGACCCGGCAAATATTGAAGCTATTCAAAGCTGGGAGCAACCTAAATCAGTGACCGAAGTACGTAGCTTTCTCGGCTTAGCTGATTATTATCGGAGATTCGTAGAAGGGTTTTCTCGAATCGCTACTCCATTAACTCAACTGACTCGGAAAGATACAAAATTCGGTTGGAGCGTGGAATGTGAGAAGAATTTTCGAGAACTCAAGAGGAGACTCATTTTAGCACCTGTTCTGACAATACCATCTGGCTCGGAGGGATTTGTCATCTACAGTGATGCTTCGAGCAAAGGGTTAGGATGTGTTCTCATGCAACATGGGAAAGTCAAAGCCTATGCCTCTCGGTAACTCAAATAATATGAGAGAAATTATCCTACTCATGATCTAGAGTTGGCAGCTGTTGTCTTCGCACTTAAAATTTGGAGGCATTACTTGTATGGGGAGAAAGTGGAGATCTTTACGGATCATAAAAGCCTCAAATATTTTTTCACTCAAAAGGAAATCAACATACGACAACGACGTTGGCTTGAACTGTTGAAAGATTATGATCATACCATCCAATACCATCATAGAAAAGTGAACGTGGTAGCTGACGCATTGAGTAGAATATCATATGCGGGTACAAGTGCGATATTGTCAACGTAAAGGCCCATTTTATATGATTTGCAAAGGATGGAGATAGAGTTAAAGACTTCAGGGACCCATGTGATGATGGCGAATATACAAGTAGAACCGACTTTAATCAATAAAGTTAAAGCTGCTCAAGCTACAGACCTGGAGCTGATGCGTATGAGGAAGAAAGTACAAGAAGGTGCTATGCCGGAAGCAAGAATTGATGAAAAAGGAATACTTCGAGTCAACTCCAGACTTTGTGTTCCTAACGACCCTGATTTAAAGTATAAAATCATGATGGAGGCGCACAACACACCGTTTGCAATCCATCTTGGGAGTACCAAAATGTATCATGATCTTCGACATACATTTTGGTGGAGCAATATGAAGAGAGAGATAGCGAAGTTTATCTCAAGGTATTTAACTTGTCAACTAATCAAGGCGGAGTATCAAGTACCAAAAGGTCCATTGCAACCATTTAAAATTCCAGAATAGAAGTGGGAGCACATTACCATGGATTTCGTTACTGGTCTTCCCAAGGTTTCTCAAGGCATAGATGAAATTTGGGTCATTGTTGATAGATTGACCAAGTCTGCTCACTTCTTACCTATACGAGAAACTTATACACTTGAAAGTCTTGCTCGTATGTACATAAACGAAATTGTAAGATTGCATGGTATGTCAGTATCCATAGTTTCTGATCGTGACCCAAGATTCACTTCACAATTTTGGGTTAGTTTGCAGAAAGCTATGGGCACGGATTTATGATTTAGCTAAGCATATCATCCTCAGACGGACAGGCAGTCGGAGAGGACTATTCAAACTCTTGATGATCTATTAAGACTCTATATCCTTGACTTCAAGGGAAGTTGGGACAAGTTCTTACCATTGGTGGAGTTTTCCTATAACAACAGTTCTCAAGCAAGTATTGACATAGCTTCATTCGAAGCGTTGTATGGAAGAAAGTGTCGTTCTCCAGTATGTTGGGATGAGGTGGGTGAAGCAACGTTGTTGGGACCAGAGTTGGTACGTATGACAACGAAAAAAATCTCACAAGATCGACAAAAGAGTTATGCTAATCTTCATCGAAAGGACGTGAAATTCGATATTGGAGATCATGTGTTGTTACGTGTTACTCCATGGAAAGGAGTTACGAGATTTGGAAAGAAAGAAAAGCTCAATCCTCGATTCATTGGTCCATTTTTAATCATCGAACGAGTAGGAATTGTGGCCTATAGACTCGCCTTACAGCCAAGTATGTTTCGTGTTCATAACGTTTTTCACATATCTATGTTACGTTAATATGTGAAAGACCCGAACCACATTATTGAGTTAGAACCGGACGAAATAGCGGAAGATTTAACGTATGAAGAGGTTCCTGTTAAAATCTTGGATAAGAAGGAGCATATTTTACGCTCCAAGGTTATACCTTAAGTCAAAATTTTGTGGAGAAACCAATGTGTTGAGGAAATGACCTGAGAGTTAGAATCTAAAATAAAATCAAGGTATCCTTACCTCTTCGACATACCAGGTACGTACCCTAATTTCGAGGGCGAAATTTCATAAGAAGAGGAGGTTGTAAGACCCCAACTTTTATGAATAAAGATGAATTTTCTATAAATATTATTTATGAATATTATGGAGTGAATTATAATGTTATAGTTGTGGGTAATATTTATAAACTTTACAAAGTATGCAAGTTGTTATATAATATTCGATTGGTCGGGGAATATTCGTTTTAATAGGGAATATTCGTACGACGACACAATCATTAGTGGACCCCACAACGGAATTATTTTCGGATTGAGAAAACGACAAAAATATCTTTTTATAAAATAACGGCGAAAGTTTTACCGTTAACTGTTAGAATACCCGATGGTTAAAATATAGTAATACGCGGGGTTGCACAGTAGCACACGGAATTGCACAGTATTTTTGAATTATTGATTCTTACGTAAGAAGACACTACTCAATAATTATTACAGTAATTACTGTTCAATATTTTATTTTATTGGTTCAATAATTGTTGCGTTGATATTTTATATTATTGTTATTTCAATAATTGTCACTGCACAGTATTTTTCATTATCAAATCAATAATTCATATTATTTGAATAATATTATTAGATAGCATTATTGGCAATGTCTAGAAAGTTTTGTCAAGGAGAGGTTTGGTCACCTAATTGCTCGCCAGTAAGGAGAAATCCTTATCGAAAAGTCCCATCTTTCCTAGGAACGGTCTGGTTGTCATAATTGTGATTTTATAATATTATTTGTGAATAATTAATTATTAATTTATATGATAAGGAATATAAATTTTTTATGTGTATATAAATGAAAGAATTAATGTTGAGGTGTTTTGTCGGATTGGAGGTATTAAAAAAAATCAAATCAGTGTTCTTAAGCTCTATTGCGTGAGTTATAATTTTAATCCGACCGTTGGATTGTTGTGATTTTTAGATATGTTATACATATATAAGTTGAGTATATGTCCACAAATTTTGAACCGTTAAAAATTAACGTATGATTTGTTATGAATTTTAAAAGGTGTTGAAAATCATCCGTTTGTGGATTTCGGATATTTTCTGTCTGGAATTTGAAAAAACTTAAAGCTACAAAGTTGTAAAGAATTTGATTTCTTGTGGAATGGATATAAAATTCGTATTTTTCTGATAAAAGGGTTATTTATTATGAATTACTGAATTTCGAAAAATAAAATATTTTTATTAAAATTGGGTGGGACCCACTTTTGTTTTTAACATGTGGGCTGCTATTTTTGTTCCAAGATGGTTGGCTTGAAAAGGAGGAGGCGTAGGAAAAAAGAAAAAAAAATAATATTTTATTTATTTAGTCTCCTATGGCGTTCTAACATTTTTCTATAAATAGGCGCTTAAGTTAGGATTGAAAATCACAACAGAATCAGAGAATTCTTCTTCTATAATCTTGAGCGTATTTCTTTAGAGTTTTAGAAAGTTTTGAGCGTAGAAAACAGTGAAAGTTTTCTTCAAGAATATCCCCGCTATACCAGTTGAAATACTCTTCTTTTCAAGGTAAGGGATGTTATTTTTGTTCAATATTCGCTTGAAATAATATTTTCTTCCATACTCTGTAGTATGTAAGTAATATTATTTCGTTTCAGATTTCAAATTCTATACTCGTTTGTTAAAATTGTGGCTTCTATACTCCACGAAATTAGTAGAATATCCTTGATATTTACGCTTCATCCAGTATCTTTTCATGAAAATATTATTCTGAGCATTCTTGATAAGTTTTAACTTTTTCATGTCGGAGTACTATTCACGGGATTACTATTCCCGAAGTACTATTCACTCGAGTACTATTCACCCGGGGTACTATTCATGATAAAAATTGATTCGTTTTCGGTCCAAATCATTTTTGATACAATATTATTCTTAAATTTTACTCCACAAAGCAGTATCATGTTGACAATTTGGACGTTATTGATTTCTGGATAAATTAAATTATAAATCTTTAAAAATTTATCCTTGAACTTGTTTTATTGAATTCTTATATCATTGCCATCATCTTCATGTTTATAATATGTTGAAAGTCATATGTGGCCTGTAGTGCATAGATAGACTTGGTATGATTATGACCAGGGATTATTCGGTATAATCATGACCGTAATGTTACAAATGATGTGGTAAAAGTCCTCATTGGCCCGTAGTGCATTGATGGACAGTCGTTGGCATGATCATAACCATTGATGAATACACGAATATCCTTGGCCCGTTGTGCATGGATAATTTATGGTCGTGATACTAATGAATATCATTGGTCGTAGTGCAGAGATGATGTGGATTATTTATTAAGTTGATTCTCAGCGATAAAAGTGATGAAAAACCTTTTAAATCATAGAAGATAGTAGATTTTATTCTCTACTTTACTCTTCTAATAGATTGCTTGTTCCGCTGCAGTTAAACTTGATGTTTGTTATATTTTATCAGTTTAACACTGTTGAAGGCTAACGATAAATTATTCTGCATTATTTTAGTCATAATATTTCTTACTGGGCTAGTTGAGCTCACCCTTTTGCTTTCATTGTTCTCTTTAGGAAATGAGAACGTAGCCGGGACTAGTCGGGGAACGAAGTGACGGTCCAGATGATAGCATTAGTAATCCTCACTATTCTATGAAATAGTGTGATATTAAATGTATTGAGGACTCCATTTGAGTTGAATACTGTCTAGAAGACAATATTCGTATTAAAACTCTCAGTTTATGTTTTGTCGTATTTTACACGACAGTTGTATTATTAAGTTGTATTTGAATTTTGTACCGTGTATTTGACGACTCAAGATGGGTGATGTATACTTATTTTGGGGGCGTCACATCCATGTTCAGCAACCCTCTAGATGAACGAGCTACCACTTCTCTTCTAAGAGTAAATCATCAATTGATATTGGTCCAATCCATGAAATAGACAGTTTCTCACCACTCCGAATTTCTCATATGGGTAGTTCTCACAGAAGAGGTATTTGTTCTGAAAAAAGTGAAGTGATTCCTCACAGAGCTACAGTGAATAAACTTGTGAAAGGCTAAGAATTTATTTATATATAAATATTCATGACAATATGTAATTTTCCTCTCGAATAAAATTATATTTCTTGCATTTCAAAATATAAGATTAATTTTTAGAAATTATTTTGATATTTAAAACAAAATCAAATTTGATATAATTTTTTTTTGAATATTAGACAATATAATTATAAAATATTAACTATGTACTACTATTATTTATAATATTTACTATTTTCATAAATAAAATGAATCATATCAAGTTTGAATTCGGAACTATCTCATATTGATTTTGATTATAAATCCAATATATATAGAGGAGTTGAGAAAACAACATAATTTCTTTTAAAATTTTAAGACTTTATTAAAAACAATAACAAATAAATACATTGGAAAAATATTAACCTTTCAACATTAGCCTTAGCATCATTGAATAACTGAAGTAAATCTAATATTTAGTAAAAACTATAGTTACTAAAAAGCTTGATCATATTCGAGGGTGTTATTGTTATTGACATTACAAAAAATATAATAAAATTACCCTTTTAAATTTAACAGACTCTTGCATAATTTTTAGTGGAACAAGACAAGATGGAGCAAAAGTAAGAATATTTGGAACAAGAATGATAACCTCATAATGAGACAAAAGCTCACTTCCCATCCTTTACATTCCCTTATCCACTTTTCCAGGTTCTGCTTCTCTCAATTTCATTTTATGTAGTAGTTAAATACAAATCTGGTTTTTTTGGAAGCAAATTCTTTTATCCACAAAAATATAAGGCACTTTAGAACAAAATAAAATAATTTAAAGCTAAATAGGAAATAGGTCATAATCCGACATAAAAAAATAGAGTTGGTGTTTAGTATTAAATAATTTCATGATATAAATAGGCCAACACACTCAAAATAAAATTTAAAGGTCAAATATATATAATCAATGAATTAATACACTTAACCGTGTATATTGAAAATAAGTATGATAAAACATAATAATTTACCTTAAATATTGAGTTTTAGCTTTCTTAGTTACTTGTAAGCACATTGTCTTGCATTTTGTCGAATAAATATTATTATGATGAAATTACATTATTATTCAATCAATAAGTGACTAATGTTTATTTTTTTAATTTAAAAATGTTAATTTATGTAGTAAACGGGTAGACAAGTTAACACGATTAATAAATGTGTTAGTATTAATATTAAGCATCTAGACACGAACAATTAAACGTATAGTGTTAGTATTGACATATTTAGTATAATATTTATAACCTTCTTCCGGGTAAAGCCCAATCCAGCCCATAAAAGCTTCCTATTTCTTCTTGTAGTTAGTTGGTGTTGGCAATTGATGGGCCACAAGCTGAGCTTGTGGTTAGAATTTCTTCCAATTTTTCGTGGTCCCATTTCTTTGTACTATTTTTTTTTGCTAAATTTCTTTGTACTATTTAAAAACATACTTCCATTTGTTCTTCGTCTTTCTCCCACCCGCTCTCTAAAAAGAGGTTGGTGTTCCTCAACTACTACTATACTATTTACTTTTCTATCAGTGACTTTTCTCTACATATGTATGATGATTTGTTTTTCTGGGTTCTTTTATTGTTAATTCTTCTTATAACTGTTAGTATTTTGAGCTTACTTTAGTTAGTTCAAGTTATTATTTTGCTGATGCTTGTCATTCCCCAGTTCTAACTATGAACTATTCATGTACTTATTTGTTGATTATGTTGTAAAAATAACTTTAACAATCACATTAAAGATGGGTGTTTACTGTTTAGTCTCTAAAGTGGCTGATTCTGAATTGTGGTCTTTCATAGTACATAGTTTTGGCGGTGCTTCCATCTGATAGATAAACATGTAAATCTATTGTAGTCCAGTTATTTTGATGGACTACTGAAATCATATGGATACTAAATTTTTAGTTAATGGGCTGGAGAAGATGAAGGTTGTGAACAAAACTTGGAAGGAGAACAAAATACAAACTTTAAGGATATATTTTTGTTTCATGTTTATCCCTCATAGTTTTTGAAGTTTTTTTATTTGTAGTGATGAGTGATGACATGATAAGGGAATTGTGATTATAAACTTGAGGAGATGGTGTAATTTTATACTAAGATCAAAAGAAATGGGACATTTTTTTATTTGACAAATGGGACTTTTTTGTGAAACATGCAGAGGGAGTATAAATTTGGAGAACTGATTTAGAAATATGGATAGTATTAGGGTCATATAGTTTGTGAGCTATAGTGTCTGAGAAGTATTAGGGTCTGTTCATAGCAATATCCAAGTTTCAGGAATATGAATGTGAACTGGAGAACTTTATTGACAGAATGGCAGTTGTTATGGTAGACTGTAAGAATGTGCTGGAATTAAAATATTATCTGTATTTTCTGTAATTGTATAGTTTTTGAGGTATTACTTTGATATAATTGGTGGTCAAGGTAAAAACTTACTTAAATATATTTAGATTTGGAGTGTACTGTCAGTTTGGGACACTCCATGAAGGAAGAGTTGGACTCTCAAATTGGATGGGTTGAACTTAGATATAATGAGATTTACAACATTTATTTTAAAGAGGATTGTCCTTTGCATTGCTGGATTTTGTGGTGACTGTCTTATATTGGTGATGATTTAATTGTGAAGAAGTCCTTTATGACAAAATTCAGCCAAAACTCATAAGTTTGCCTGGATACAAGATAACTTTGTTGAACTCTGAATGTTTTAAACTATTAAAGGATCATAAGTGTTCCAGTCCATAGAGCATTCTCCATAGGAAACTTCCACATTGTTATAGTTCCAATAATAAAGCAATTATACCTTAAGCAGTATTCATTACTAAGTATTTGACGCCTCCGGTGCATCACTATAATCTTTTTCTGATAAGGTTGCCATAAGAATTTATTTTTATTAAAAGCAAAAACTTCACCTCCTAATGTCACGTGCATTGTTCAACTTTCAGCTTCGGCAAGAGAAATGCTAGGTTGAAATTTTTGCCTCCTATATTGATTTTAACTAGTGCTTGCTGCGAGCAAGTTCATATCAAAAGTATGGCCAACTCACATGGAATCATCTATTCGTCTGCCAAATCGCCACAGCACCCTGGATTGTATGGTACAAATCCAGGAGTTGAACTGAGGAAACAGATCAATGGGCCTCTCTCAATGTTGAAAATGAATATTTCTAAAAAGGGGCTGAGGCACATATGTGGAAAATTAAGTAGTTCTGTTGCATTGTGGAGATCTTCTTTATTATGCCGGTCTACAGAAACGCATAGTCCGGAAACAAAAGAATGTGTTAGAGACTTCCGTGACTGTTCAGGTATATCAAGGTATGGGTAGTTGATGGTAATGATACTCCTTTAGTTTCGATTTAGCGGACATGTAAGCAACTATCTATAAGCTGATGTCGACTGTGATACACTGTTCAAACCCGTCAACAAGCACTACACTCACTTCATGATTCCAGCGGTTTATCTTTTCTGATCAATCAATACTCTTCTGTGGCTTGCACTTTTCATAAGTTTTACTACGATCATTTCTCCTCATCAGTTTGTGAACTTTGAGCTCTAGTGTTCTTTTTTTTACTGGGGGCATTCCCACAAGAATCTTCATTCTCAATTTGCAAAGTATTGTTTTCAAATGAAGCTTCTCTAGTTAAAACTGACCTTCATGGGTTGAATATATTATGGTTTGTTTCTATACCTATTGAAGTTAGTCAAGTAACGATGCTTGCTCGTGTATATTAAAATTACACAAACAGCTTTTTCAGTCTCAGATAGCTTTTATTCTTAACATTTGTTATCTTAGAGAAAATAGTGGTTTCCCTGTTTGTTAGTATTAAGAAATTATATTTAATGTTGGAAGGAACCTTGAACACTTGTCAAAAAAAAGTGACCCTTAAACAGGCTCAAATTTGATTTTAGAAATCCTTCCATTACATTATACCAGATGCACATAAGTTATGCAGGCTTCTAAACTGTAACATGAGGAGAGATGCAACTCAGACTGGCTAGCCCTTTAATGTCACCTGTAGCAACGGCACTTTTAATAGACAGCTAATTAAATTCACTGGGCACTAAACTTTTTTCTCAGGTTCACATCACCATTGATCTACCTACCATATTAAGGTTGTTTGCTACTTATTTTCCAGCTAAAAATAGCTTTTTTTTACACCTTTTCAGTTGTTTATTTTATTGTAGCTTGAATAATATTCATGGTGCACTCATGCTTATTTTACAACTAATGTTGTAGTATTACAATACTAACATTAGCATATTTGACAATCTTAAACTTTGGGGTAATGATATCTTATGTTCTTGTATCAGAGGGGAAGATGAGGATGAGTATCCTGCTATGCAAGAGAGAATTATTCACTCAAATCAGGGTTTAGCTGAAGCTATAAAATTTGTTTACAATGACGCAAAATATGTCAATGAAAGGGCTCAAAATGACATTGTCTTGCTTTCTCGGTTAGATTACTGAGCATGCAGTTGTGATCCTCTTTTTCAGCTACAGACTTTACCAGCTAGGATTTAGGATCATCATTGTCAAAATGGAATGTTTTCAAAAAAGATTAATTTACAAAACTTTCAATAAACTGTGAGTTCTTCAGAATTCTTATTGCAAGTGCTAAATTTATTTCAACAGTGGTTTAATGAGGTTGGATGCTCGTGTACGCCAAGACGTTGGTATCCTTAGTTCAGAGTTTCTAAAGCTTGATGGTAAATATTTTGTACCTTGTGTTTTGAGCTGTTATAGAATGTCTTTCAAACAGAGTGTTATCTCATATCTGCTAAGGCCAACAGATTGTTAAGATTCGATATCTTCTAAACCAAATTGTGAATTTTTTTTACTAGAAAGCATTTAAAATTTCACCTTTTCCGTTAATCTTGCATGTTTCCGAACTTATAGACCAATTTATATGATTCAATAGGAAGAAATTTGTTACTTTTACTTTTAGTAATACTATTTCTACTATTTACTTTCTTTTACAATTTAGTTTCCCTTTCTTTCTTTTTTAAATGACTTATCTAGAGTACAGATCTCTTGCAGTTAAACTAAATAAAGAAATCACTATATTGCATTGCATAATAATATCAATGCTATGAAGGTTCATCTTATCTTTTGCATTTTTAGCTCGAGCCAGAGAGGATACTGAGAAAATTGACAATGATGTGAAGAGAAGAGCGGAACATCTTCATCACATTGCCATTGTATGTAAATAATTCCATTTAATCAACAATTACTTTTATTTTTGGCAAACCGTAATGCCACAATCCTTTATGATTGATGTTGTTAAATAATATTTTCTTTTCTCAGATTTTGAAAAACAAAGCTCAATCTAGATTGAAAAGGGCTGCTGACAAACACTGGAGTGATGGAGCCTTAGAGGTGAATTTGTTTTTTTGCGACAATCTTTGTCAATAGCCTCACTTAACTTGTGTTATTCTGTGAACTTTTTCTCAAAAATTCATAAACTACTTTTGATAGATCCTTTATTATAAAGTAGTATTATAGTATTCAATAACATCTCTATTCTTAAAAAGAAATTCATGACATCTCTTCTTTGTTTTTCTTCCAAAGTTTATGATATACACAGAATAACTGGTTTTTTCCTAATGATGGAATAGCATCCTTCTCAAAGTATTGATAACAGTATTTAGGATCTCTGAAACGAGGGCCGAGTGATATTGAGATGATTTTTTTTTTGTAAGTTGTCATCTTCATTTCCACGTCTTATCAGTAAATAGACCATGCAGATATTTCTGTTCCCTTTCTCCTGTTATCTCTATTCATCAGATTTTCTTGGGAGAGATCAAAGTTGGATTACAATAAGAGCAAACCTCAGTTTCACCACAATCCCAGAGGAAGGATTGGTGTCTTGGAAGGGCCACCTTTGGCTCTCTAATTTTTCCCTCGTTAAATGTGCCCTCCACTGCAGTTGCATGAGACATTGTAGCTTAAGATGCATCTACCATATCAGACCTACATATATAAAAGATAACTTTCTCA
The DNA here is from genome assembly GCA_016801055.1 of Panax notoginseng. Taxonomy (NCBI): domain Eukaryota; kingdom Viridiplantae; phylum Streptophyta; class Magnoliopsida; order Apiales; family Araliaceae; genus Panax; species Panax notoginseng. The sequence goes on from CM029012.1 coordinate 253,065,524, forward strand.
CCAGGATAATATAGGAACTTAACAACCTTTTCTTGCTCATTCTCAGGCTGATTTGAGGCGTGTTGATTTCATTGCCAAGCAGCGTGCAACTGAAGATGCCCTAATGGCTTTGGAGGTATGATTATTATTATGTCATATTGCTACATTTTCATGGCAGAGCAAAATACCTTTTCTCCCAATTTGTAATTGTCTGTTGTCTTCTTGTCATCACCTCACTTTCCATATGTGAACAATTGAATTCTTATTAGGAGTCATATTTTGTTTCTTGTGTCTTCACAGTTTATAAAAAACATTCATGATATGATGGTGAGCAAGATGTACAAGTTGTAAGTTTCTCTACTGATTGCACATTTTCTTTTAATTAAAAGAATAATTAAATAAATGGAGCTTGCATGGAAGTTACTCAGGTCTAGAAATGCTTGATTTTTTTTCTTACTAATGTTCAGACCTCTTCATAGGAAGAAAGGTTCCTTATCTGCTAATGAGATGGCAGGCTGTATAATACTTGAAAAAAATGGGATAAGTCTTGACTTCTTCCCTGGCGAGGTGTCTGCTGATCGCATAACTGCTATTCAGGTCCTTCCGGAAACCTCTCACGGTTGAGCTCACATTAATTTCACTGATCTTCAAAGAAATGATATCATTTTTAATGATGTTCAGGAAGCTTATTGGAGTATAGCATCCACGCTTTCTGAAGCTGATGGAATCGACTACTCTGATCCAGAAGAGGTTTGAATTAAAGAAAGCTTATTTTTTTGAAATCAGTAGAACCACTGATATAGTTACAGCTGTGAGGCTTGTTCATTTACATATTATATTCTATCTGAGCAGCTGGAGTTGTTGGTTGCAACACTTATCGATCTTGATGCTATGGATGGTAAAAGCAGTGTTTCATTATTGGCAGAATGTTCAAGTTCTCCTGATGTCAATACTAGGTAATTCTTCTTGCAAAGCACTTCATTATAAAACAGCTATTTGTGTTTAAGAGCACTATAAAATATGATATTAACATGGTTTTCAACTGTAGTTATCTGTTTGCTTACTACCAAAAAAAAGTGTAATTGGCATGGTTTAACTTGTACAAATTAATAACTTTTAACTAAATGTGCTTTCAGATAGATTTACTTTTGATGTATCATTTACAATTATATAAGCAATGATGGTCAATCATACCTAGATATCTGGTGGGATTCAGCAACAAGAGTACTATGATATTTACCCTTCTTCTAAAAAGTAAAAACTTAGATGGTGGGATTCAGCTATAGGAGTAATATGATATTACTCTTCTGGTAAAAAGTAAAGACATGCTCAGAATATAATTTCTTTCTGCACTTTAAAACTATCAGAAGAATTTGTATGGTATTTTAATTGGTTTACTTTTAAAATATTGTATAATCTGGCACTTTTGTAGTTTCCTTGCATGGATCCCTAACAACATAGTTGCCACATTTTGATCCGTTAGAATTCAAATAATTAAATAGTTACTAGGCTAATGACCTATTTCCAGAGAGGGTTAGCATTAAGTCCAAAAATCGTTGGCTGGATGTCTCTGAAGTTGAAGTGAAAGGTCTTCGAGGTTTCTCATTGAATTGATTTCAGTAGTCAATTTTTTCACCCACATCGAATTAAAAATCTCTTGGTATGTATCATGCTCATAATTTCTCTCTCTTTGCCGGTTCTGGTTTGCAGGAAAGCATTAGCGAATGCATTATCAGCAGCTCCATCCATGTGGACTCTTGGAAATGCAGGCATGGGAGCATTACAGGTACTTCGTTTTCTCAAAGACATGGGCTTAATTCCACCCTGATATCCTTAACCGCCACAACCATTAATAATTGTGATCGCTTGCAGAGACTGGCAGAAGATAGCAACCCAGCAATTGCCGCTGCTGCATCCAGAACAATAATGGAACTGAAAAAACAGTGGGAAATAGAAGAGGGAGATAGCTGGAGATTTATGATGAATCAAAAGACAACGGTAGAGTTAGACAGCCAAGAAACTGATGACGATACAGCAAAAGACTAAGACGACAAGTTCAGAATGACATACTGTAGATATGTAGATGGAATGAGTAATCTGTAGTATTGATTCTGATGAATGCAAGTATTAACTTAACAATAAACTTGAATGTTGTAACATTTGAATCCATTGAAAAGAAAAAATAAACTTTCTTACTAGATGAATTTCTCACTGCTTGATATTCGCATTTGATTTCTTATTAAATTTGTGTATTAATAACTAGGATTATAATCTACCTTGTGATTTCTTTTATGTATTAACACATGCGACTGCACATGGATTATATTCGAATTTGGGAATAATATTTTTTGAAAAAGCCAAAGAAAAAATATTCTTGATTTATTATTGTGAGTGGCACCTTAGAGTGAGCTCTTCCGTGTGGGCCGGACGTGTGGCTACCCATCTAGTTTTGAGGGACATCGCATGTGCTGCTTGTAGCCCAAAACAGACTCAACTGGATCATCATATCATACGAGTAAGCTAATTAAGTACAACTGAGCTTCATGTTAAATTTGAGATTTGTTCCTCGAGCAACAAAATGATTGATCGAGTACGAACCAAGTTCAATTATTAGATTTAGCTTTATTTGGATACTTAATTATGATAGGTTCTAGACACTAGTCCTATTCTAGGACCTTCTTAATACTAGGGAACCGGGCACCGATGTTATAATTCCAGATCCCACAAGTTAGTATCAATGTTTGTGCGACCCACATAAACCGGTCTTAATTGCTCATTGATGGGACGTATCGAAAGAACAAATTTTACTATCACAATGGCCTAAAATCGTTAACCATCGTAAGAACGTGTTTGCAGATTCAATCTATAAATTTGCAATAAAAGTTGACTTGGTAATGTACTGTAAGCATTCAAATTCTTGCTTTTCATTCTGTATGGGAAGTGTAGTGTGCAGGAATGGGAGGAGTGTAATTAGTGTGGGCGTGCTGCATGAGAAAACATGCCATGGGTTTTAATTCTCAGACAAATGCAATGATCCTTATGGTTCTGGATCAACCAAACATAATTTACTTGTATTGCGTAATTAAAGATGCCCAATTGAACACCTTTTATGCAATGGTTAAAAAAAAACAGGAATTATGATGTGTTCAAAATGTAACTTCTCGAGTAATACTGCAAAAGAAATCACCTTTTGATTTGATGATGCCTGGATGATTCCAGCACATCCTAGATGATGATGCATCATTTGAAATTAAGAATTTTTTTTTTTTTTTTTAGATAATTTGGAGGTGGAGGTTGAACCGAGAACCTCTTGTGGCTGTTTCTGTCTATCAAAATGGGCCGAGTCTTTTTTTTCTTTTCTTGTCATTTTTTCAGTGTAATTGCATGACTAAAACTAGTTATTAAGATTAAGAACGAGTGGTCTAGTGTAAATCTTATTCCCAAAATCAATAGAAAATCTATAAACAAATGCAACTTATTTATTTTATAAATATAATTTTTGATATTTTAAAACACCATACCAAAAATAACGCCATGCGCTTAAATAAATATCTAAATGCACCAAACAATAATACTACAAATGCTACAAAATGGGAGTGAGTGATCAAAACATATCCTATTACGTATATTCTCAGTACTTCCCCGTTCAGTCTTCGAGCCTTCAGTTGAACTAATTGAGAAAAAAAAAAACAATTGGGCCCAAAACCGTCCAAGCCCATCTTAGTCTGGCACCTTTTTGGGCAAAATTGAGGAGCATATCTCATCCGCACGAACTCATCCTCTCTTCAAAAAGCTCCGATCTCTCCCCTCTCCCCTCTCCCCTCTTTCAAACCCTAACAGCTCTTCAGGAAGCTCCTCATCTTAAGAAATCTACGTCAAAACGTCGTCTTTCTTTACTCCCGTTATCTCCTCAAATTTAATTCTACTCCCTAAATTTCCATCTGATTTCGTACGGAGAAATCACAGATCTGTTTGTTCTCGTAATTTTTGTTGAATAGGTTTTGCGATTTTCTGAAGGTATTTTCGTCTTTGATTTGTCTGAAGATTATGTACGTTGATTTGTATGAAGATTAGAATGTGTTGATTTTTCTAGGCATTTAAAGTGTTTTACGTTTGTTAATATTTTGAATGTGATGCAAACCAGAGCACATAATTTATGCTTGTATTCTATTAGTATCTTGTTTAGAAACCTAGCATTGAGAAAGAAACTTTTTTTAGCGCTTCTATTAACTGTTTTTGGAAAATAACAATTGTGGAAACTGCGAATGAGGTGCTATTAATTTGCATTGAAATTATTCCGGTAGTACTGCTTTTGAGAGGCTAGAAACCCTTGCTTATGGGTGCGGAATGAACAATGTTTTAATTTTCACGATACTGTTTAATGTAGTATTTACACAATGTTTTTATTTTCATGCTACTGTTTCTTTCATTTGCATGTTAATGTAGTATTTACGCATTGGGTCATGTTAATGTAGTTTTTACACATTGAGTCGTTTATAGGTCACCCAGTTATGATTAAACTGCAAGTCTGCAATTAGACATTTTCTTGTTCTGAATTTATACCAAAAATTCTTCATAGCACAATTATTAGGGTAAGGATGTCTTTGGTATGAGTTTGTATTTATAAGATTATCAGCCATGAAAAGTTTTCATTCATGCACGTTGTGATTCTAATTTGATGCTTCTGTATTTTCATTATGTTTTTTATGTTTTTTTCTTTAGACTTTGATGTAACCGTTTGCTATGTATTTCTTTTTGCCATTTTGGCAGGTTTACTTTTTTGTCTGGAAGTGGTTACAGGCATTCTCAATGGCTTCTTTGGATATGTCACTTGATGATATGATTAAAAGCAGCCACAAGGCTGAGAGAGGTAGAGGACAAGGCAGGATTCGACGTAGGCGAGGAGGGTCATTTAGTGGTGGAAGAATGATAGAAATACCTCGTAGAGGTGGTAGAAGAATGACAGGAGTGCCTCGTAGAGGTGGTGATTCATTGAGGGTGAATACTACTGTGCCATCTGCTTATACCATTGCCAAGGCAAGCTCAAAACTATGGATGTCTTATGCATTTGCTAGAGTATATGACATGATTTAGAATCTAAACACAAGGATATGCTTTATAAACTCGCACATAAAAGTATCTGTGACATTTGTTCCTGGAGGTGCGCTCTATGGTTAATCTACAAAAGTACTGTTGCACTTCAGTGCATTGGTCCCATGATCTTCACGGTATCCTATTCATGTGGGTTGCATTCAGGTATATGCATTGGATCTTTTGATATAAGTGGGAATCTTTGGTGGCCTAACTAAGTTAGAGTGCTGATTTCTAGCATATAATGCAAAGGAGCTTTATTAGTTGATATTACAAACTTTCTCTCAGAGATTTAATATCTGCTAATAGTATGGGACTTGAATCTTCTTTTCCCGTATATAAACCTTTGTAGTTAATTGCAATCACTTTATAATTTGTGATTATTGGTTGTCTAGTTGGGGAGTTATGATGTCCTATTGCTGTTTATGGAATTTCTTCTTGGGAGAGAGATTCAATCAATGTTCTAGTTCCTAGTTCATGGTGTTTTGCAAAGGGGAGCTTCGTTAGTTGATATTACAAACTTTATCTCAGAGCTTTAGTATCCGCTAACAGTAGGGGGGCTTGAATTTTATTTGGCCACATATATTTAGTTGTGACTTTTAAATTTGTGATTACTGGTTGTCTAGAAGGGGAGTTTATGATGGATCCTATTGCTAATATGGAATTTCTACTGGGAGATATTCAGTCAATGTCCTATTTCATGTCTTTGCAAAGGGCTTCCTTCGCTGAACTTGAGAACGGGAGCTTTCACTTGTTGTATAGTACCAGTTTATATGCAGCGGGTCGATCCCTCAACTCCTCAACACCCATCTACAATCTCAATCTGTAATTGTAACTCAGTTTGCATCGGTGTTAGATTACTTTATGGTTTGAACCTTTCAATATCTTTTGATTCTAATCGTGATTTAATGATTTCTGATTTACTCATGAAAAGCGGTTAGTTATCTTATTATGATAATATGCTGACATATACTTTCCAATCTGGATTATTTTCGATATGCTTGCATCAGTCAATTCGCAGAACGAAAAGTTTGCCGTGGCAGCGTGATTTGTTTGAAGAGAGCCTTAGAGCTGTTGGGTTACCAGGCATTGAAAATGGAGCAAAGTTGTTTGTTTCCAATTTGGATGGAGGAGTGTCCAATGAAGATATAAGGGTACAGTCTGAGCCATGTATTTTATATTAAGCGCTTCCCTGTAATGGATTTCTGATGAAGTTAAATGAACTCTGCTCAGGAACTTTTCTCTGAAATTGGAGAACTAAAGCGATATGCTATTCATTATGACAAAAATGGTCAGCCAAGTGTAAGTATCAAGGCTCAGACGTTCATCATGCCTTGGTGGTTTTATTATTTGTAGCTCTAATCATTTTACGTTGCTATAGGGTTCTGCTGAAGTGGTGTTTTCCCGTAGAAGTGATGCATTTCAAGCCATGAAGAGATATAATAATGTTCAATTGGATGGGAAGCCTATGAAGATTGAAATAGTTGGTGGCAACTTGGATATTCCAGTTTTGGCTCGTGGGAATGTTGTTGGAGTAAATGGAAGGAGGACAGTTGTGATGAAGTATGTAACTGTAACATATATAACTGCTTTCCTGTATCCTGTTTTGTGTCGTCTTTCCTTTTATTATTTGCTTATAAATCCTTCTTTATTTTTGTTTTTTTGTGGGGGTGGGGTTATGCTCTTTCCGAGCCTCACCAATTTTTGATAGGATTTGAAGTTAATGAGGATCCAAGTTATAAAATTTAGGTTCTGTTTGTTTCCATATATTCTTTTTGGCTGTACATAATATTGTTTAGGTTATAAAATTTAGGTCCTCTTCTATACAAGGATCAATAGCCTTCTTGGTTTGAATGTTCCTTTCAAGTTAGTTGTTGAGTATTGTACTATTGTCAAGTACTCATGTTTTCCTTCCAATTTCAGTATTTGAAAATTTTGTAGGAATTTGAGTACTCAACTGAGATTTGATACTGTGCAGACAGGGAATGGGTCGTGGCAGAGGTTTTGCTGCTGCTAATTTTATTTCTGGGTAAGTTTTTCAGAAGCAAGTAACTATTAATGATGTACTTGGAATTATCTTGAGCATCTCATTAATTAGCTCATTAAGATATTTGATCTCTTTTGGCTTTCTAATTATTCTGACTAGAATTACTGTCCTAATGGTATTGGTTGTAATTAAATCTTGATACTTCTCAGCCATACGATTTTTTTTCAAAAAATTTGTCTGCCATCTAATAGAAATGGTTATTTTTGTGATATTTAGTTTCAGTACCGGTTTTGTGATATTGGGTTACGGTATCACTTTGTGATAATTAGATATGACAACATCCTACTAGAATATTTTATTAAAAGCTCCCATGAGCGATAAGGTTAATGTCTCACATGTTTTGCAAAACTATTTCTATAACTTTTGTGTAAAATATGTCACTTGGAACTGTTGAGATTTTTAGTGTTTAATCTTGATTTGAGGGGATTGTGTTTTGGAAGAATTTAATTGGCTTTTTATTGGTCATCTGCATAATTTTTAGGAGACTAATGAAGACGATTCAAAAAGGGTTTATGATAATTATATTTCAAGTTTTCTAGAGGAGATTATTTCAAGTTTTTAGCTCAAATCTAATCCAGTGGAAGTCTACGAGGTTTTTTGTTTAACGCCTACAAATACTTAGCAGGTTTATCCTGCAGGTTAATAAAGGAAGAAAAAGATTAGAATTTGGTCTAAGTTGGTAAGTTGACTGATGTATGGTGCCTTCTATATTTCCTTGTACCTTTTCTGTACATTGTTTGTGTATGTGTATGCCCCTTTTGGTGCTTTAGAAATAGTTCATTTACTTATCAATAAAGAGAAATGTGGCCCAAGTATATATGCACAGATGTTTTTTTTTTGACAATGTATGACACTAATTTTAGTTCTCTGCTTATAATTTACATGATCTACTTTATTTTGTTGTAGTCAGAGGAGCCGTGGAGGTATGACGAATGGCCGTGGGAGCATGACGAATGGTCGTGGTCGTGGCAGTAGTGGCAGTGGCCGTGGCCGGGGCCGGGGCGGTGGACGTGGTCGAGGAGGTGGCCGAGGGGGTAAGAGAAATGTTGACAAATCAGCCGTTGAACTTGACAAGGAATTGGAGAACTATCATGCAGAAGCAATGCAAACTTGATGAAACCTTCAAGCTTTGAAAACAGAGATCTAGAAGTAGCAATATTAGCTGTACAAAAGTTCAAGTGACTGCTGCATTGCTCTGCTATTTTATTCTTTTTGGCCGTCTTTGAATGGATGATTGCTTTTATTGCATTTAATATTTAATCTCGTACGTCAATGAAGAATTTAGGTGATCTTGTGGGTGCTTGGAATGCAGTTTATTTCCTCTTGTTTCCCTGTGTTAAACTAATTACACGTCATATTTTTCCATTTTGAAAATTATAGTGTGGCAACCAAACTTAGAAAAGGGTCATCGAAAGCTTGGCAACCTTTGGGAAATTAAACATGAGCTTGCGTGAACGAAGTTCTCTTGTTCACCTCCGCCTCATGTTCTGTACAAAACCACCCCATCCCTCCCCTCCCCTCCTGGGTAAAACTCTTTTGGGCCTCCCAAGCCGTTGCTGCGAAGATGGTTTACTGTTCCCTCGTATCCTTCTCATATTATTGACGTGATCATGCCATCATGAGCCTCAACTCTAGGCTATGTATGTTGTAGTGCATGAAGAAGTCGGGTGATCATTCCTTCAAGAACCTAAACTCTAGGTTATGTACGTTGTAGTGCATGGAGGAGTTGGGTAGGGCTGGAAGAAAGCATTTGGAAAGCTAGTTTTGATATCCTCGCCAAATATGGTAGGCAAGAGAGTTTTATTCGATGCTGAACCGGGGTGGGATCTTTTGAGAAAGTGAAAGAAAGCTGGGATCAGGAGGGATAGTTTTTAAAGTACCAGCTCTTTTGGATAACTTTTTATCTATTCTGGCCAATAGATATAAGAGTAATATGATGTTCGAATCAAATATCTTTCCAAAACTTGTGGATACTAAGCCTAACCCTACAGGCTACAATGTTAACTTGGTGAAATGTATACCCATTCTTGATCCTTAGCAGTTAATTTCAGCAGTTTCAGACGAATTAAGCAAGTATAGTTGCTGGCTTTCCTGCCACCAAATTTGGCACGTCTCCATTTTGATAGAATAGATTTCAAACTGAGACAAGCGTTTAGTTTCTATTGAAGAGATATCAAACAAAGGAATGAAGAAGGATATGCCATCAAATTGATACGATTGAATTTCGAAGATGCATATTCTTAGTTTGCTGTTGAAGATGGATTTTAGGAGATCAAGAACAGAGACAAAGGTGCAAGTAAGTAAAATCGTTTTCTAGATGATCATCAAATAATTTAAATTATCCAGAAGCTAAATGCAAATGAGTTGGGTATGCAATAAAATTTTATTTTCTGTAAAAATAATACTGCCTTGGAGAAACTGAAATAATACATAGATGCGAATTCCAATAGAATTTGATACTAAAAGGCTTCTTTGCCTTCTAGGCGTGTTTTAAAGTGCAACTTACAATCCCTCGTGAAATTTTAATTGTACATAGTGCTGGCAGTACTTTCTTGGCTTTTACAAGATAACAAGTGAGCTCAAGTATACAGGGGAAAAAAAGACAAGTATGATACAACAAGAAGAATACAGTCAAGGACTCAAGGCAGTAAATTTTGGTGCATACGGAAAAAGAATATAAATAAATTAAGGAGCTGATGATGTTGTCAGTATTCTAAAATTCGCTGAAGGGCTCTTAGTTGTGAGTAGCTACATCTCTCTTCAGTTGCAGTTTTCCCAATTCAGTTTTGTCAAGAAGCATCCCAACTACTTCATCCCAATTCGTTCTACCGCCAGCAGGTTTTGATTTATTGATCTCATCTAGATATCCTTCCATTTCATTATTCCCTGATGAGGATCCCTCTTCCTTACTTTTAAGTGGTTCCTCTACAGGGCTTCTCACGGCACGAGGTATGTTCAAACTAACAGCTCTTTCTAATGCATCCTTGTGTTCTTTTTCAATTGTGTGTAACCTCTCAATTTTCTGAACCTTTGGGGCAGAAGTTATGGTCTCAGAACTGCTCTCCCTCGTTATCTGTAAGAATATAATGTTTCAACCATAACGATAGTTTAATACGAAAATTCAAAAAGAATGAAGGAGCTAGATACAGAGCAAGATTCATCTTTTGCTTCTTTCTCATCTTCTGCCTATGCTGATAGGCAATCATGTAGTTATAGAAAGCTAAGAATATACTATACAAAACCAATTTGTTCCCACTTGGATTCACAAGTCAAATCAATAGAAAGTAAAAATCGCTTGCCACTTACTTCTAAAGCCTTTTCTGCTTCTCGTTCAATCCAGATAATTCCATGATCTGATGTAGCATTGCATGATAAGACAATATGTTCAAATCTTCCTTCAACTGGGATGGCTGTTCTAACCTCTGGAGGATACCTCCCAAATCTGTGTTCCAAGAAGTGAGGAGTTCAGTGTCAAGGCGAGCCAACAGTATTACTAGCATCACATGAATGTTCTTCAAGAGAAGTAAACCACAAAGAAATTGAATCCAATTGCCAGTAAGCCATTACTTGAACCAGTGAATCCTGTAGTTAGCAGATCTAATTGTTTGTAATTTACTAAAGACATAGTCTCAAGGGCATACAAAAAATTAAATCATCCATGTCACGGTTATCTAAATTCACTGTCTGCAACAGAATATTTGAAGTAACATGATTTCTTATATTTAAAAAAAATAGTATCTAAACGTCCCTCCATCGTGCATATTGTCGCAATTGAGTGTCCTTTTTTTCACGAATGGAAGCGAACTACTTTTAGATGGGGGCCAACCTCAAGTACAAGAACATATGTTAATATGTTTGTGGGAAGGAGGGGAGTGTGAAACTTAATGGATTTAAATCTGTAGTAGCTGATTCGAAGCACGAATACATGCCAGAAAAGGATAATTGGAATTGGAATGAAAATTCGGCACTTGTTAAAATGGAATCTAACCTGCAAAATTTTCTCTCTACAATATGATACATTCGTCCTGGAGCATATAGTCTTCTAAAATCATTGAGCTTCCTACGTTCTGGTATGAAAGTATCCCTCAAGCAAACCAGAAATAGAAGGCAAGGCAAACTGTCCAAAATATAAATGCCTAGTTTGAGAAATAATAATAATAACAACTCACTCCTCTACAAGAGAAAGACAACTAACCAGAAGATTGATTGAAATATATCTTCCAATGGGGTGGGTGTTCGCGGTAAGAAATCATCCTGGGAAAAAGATCAAGGTGGAATTGTTAATATACTATGTTGGCCTCATTTCCCACTGAATTCACAATTCAAAAAATAAAATAAAATAAAAGATAAAAAAATGAAATGGATAGAACCGCACAACTCAAGACCAATAGATGTAAAAACAAAGACAAAATCACAGAGGATAAGAGAAACTATTTCTTGAACTCAAAAACATTTCAGCTGCAAAATGGCAACACTTATTTATTGCATGCACATAGCAAAAGATTCATAGTATAATTGGTAACGAAAACACCAATCTGCCATTCACCACAGTTTTTAATGTTGTTCACAAGGTGGTTACAGTTTGAGGTGGTGGGTGACAATTAACAAATTGTTAGATTCTAAATTAATAAGAAGACTTTAATCTACATTTAGATTAAATGAGTATCATTGTGGTGCTGTCCGTACACTAAAAAAGTATATCATAACAAACTACTGTTCGACTGACTTATTTTAAAATGACTTGCGAGTCATTTTTTTTAGCTGACTTGTAAATAAAAGTCAGGAATTTCCTTCTGACCATTCCATACGAAAATATCAATTTCCTTTTAACAAATGTCCGACGCAAAAACTACTTATAGGCCAATTTTTACCGACACTCAAATGATAGATTACTACTATCTGGCCCTAAAAGTACAATCACAATTCACATATATATATATATATATATATATATATATATATATATATATATATATATATATAGTCCGGATCTTAAACTCACCCCTTCAACTCACCCGAGCTCACTCTCCCTTTAGCGACGCATCCGGCGACGGTTCGGTCATACAACCATCATGTATACTTTTAGCGACGCTATATTTTGTCCGTCGCTAAAAATATAGACGACGGTTGTACGACCGAACCGTCGCTAAATGGGGTAAACTCGGTTGAGTCAGATAAGGGGTGAACAGATTCTGACCGTGTGTATATATATATATATATATATATATATATATATATATATATATATATATATACGCACAAAAATAGCATCAAATCGCTTAAAATCCAAAATATCTCACCTGCAACACCACAGAGTATATAACATCAGCATACTTGACCGCCAAATTCAGTGACATACACCGGGCTGGCGCAATTGCATAACACCTCACTTTACTCCTGGGAACCCCTCCGAGGCGGTCCCCATGATTGACCACGATCACCGTCAACAACGCCGCCACACCAGACCCTAACGAGTGACCCGCAAACACCATATTATAATCCGATCCGTTTTCAATCCACAATCTCCTCAGTGTCTCGGATTCTTGATTCAGCAACCAAATAGCCGACTTTAACAACCCGTGATGAACATACCCACCATCAAACATTTGCTTGCCGAGCCGATTATCGAGCAAAAGCTTGTAGTCGTTCTGATTGACTAAATTAAGACCTCGAATAGCTAGGACAATTTCTCGGTTTTCATGGTCGGCGTAGATGAGGTAGGGTGGGGAGTGGCCTTGGGTTTGTTCGTAAGTGACGCGCTTGATGACCCAGTCAGGGTTTAGGCGGTTGCCAACGGTGGGGATGTACTTGGGGTGGCGGAGGTCATCTTCGTAGATGGCAATGATGATGCGGCAGAGGCGTGGCACGGGGGCGAACTCGTCGGGAGTGGCGTTGGGCCAGATGGCGCTGTCGTAGGCTCCGATGTAGGTGCAGCGTTTCCACGCCCACCGGAAACAGCCTAATACGACAACACATTCGACGCCGCAACACACTGACATGTGGTGTTTTGTTTTGCTAATTTGCTGTTAGAGTAGTTGTTGGGGAATTTATCAAAACACTTGCGGGTATTAATTAACAGATTAGGAGAAAATTAGGACAGAGAAATGCTTGTAATTCACGTGAAGAAAGAGCTGAAAATGGTGGTGTAAAGAGACAGAAAATGAGAAGGAAATGGGATGAATATGCAGGCGGCAAGGAAGCTGCCGCGGTTGGGTTGCGTGTCCAATTTCAAGATTATTAATTTATTATTATTATTATAACATGAATTTATATGTATTATTATAAATTTATACTATTATACATATGTAGGGGTATCATTTTACCACATGTTTCATAAATTTATTAGTATTACATTAGTATTATAGAGCTATTCTCTTTTTTAGATTAACATTTTCTTTAAATTTAATGTCATTTCTGATTTTGGTTCTTGTCTTGAACCATACGCTTGCTCTTATTCCTTGTTTGATTTCGTGGCACACCGCACATCTCACGTGCTTTCTATATTTCTTTTTTTTTAAGCAAAAGTGAATTTACACGCGCTATATTTTAATTACATACAAATTTTATTTTGATCATGAAATACAAATAACATGTGATGAATAATAATGTTAATCACGTTTATTAACTGTATCTAATTGATATATAACCTAATTAACTCATTAATTAACTCATTGGAGTTAATGTGTGTGCATGTTATTAAATCATCACTTAATTTTCATTGTTTTCGTTCATAATGGTTTTATTATTTTAAATAAAACGGAATGGTTTGTATTTAGCAAAAAAGGGAAACTAAAAAGAAAGAAAAAGTGGAGTGGTTTTGATATTTTGGTATATTGAAAATAGGATAATTTAGAAGAAGAAATAAAAAATAAAAATTGTTGTTTAAATTCGATTAAATTCGATTAGTTAGTATAACCAAATTAATTTGTTAACGCCAAGTTTCGTCTGCGCGTCCAATCACAAAATCCACGCGCTGAATCCTGCACAATAACAGATCACACAGAAGCTTGACGGCCGTGCCGCCGGGGGATAGCTCCGGTGTGAGAATAAGTACAGGTCGTTCACAAGGTTTAACAATGGAGGTTATGTGTTTAGTGCTCAAAGTAGGCTTACCTGTTAATTGCAACATTGGCCTTGTATTTATAGAGCTCCCACCACCTTGGTATCCTCTTCCGAATTAGAGTAGGACTCCTAAATATGTTAGCTACCATATTTGGGTCCAACACAATCTCCTTAAAGAGTGCAAGTGGAATCCCTTTCCATCACTACCTCCAGAGTTGCCTTGTTAACGTATGATTAGGGTTGATACCCTTAATCACGTAAACTCCTTGTCACACCAACTCTGCTCGTGGACTGCTCATATGCTCAGGCCCAAACCAATAGCCAAACCCAACAGGCCCGAACTCAACCCTCACGATGAACACGGGGCCCCGACCTATTGGGATCGGGAAACCGACCCCGATCTTATATCTCCGAATATACGAGCCCGATCTCCTTTGACCCGGCCCAAGCCTTCAGCCCAAAAGAGGGTCGGGAAAACACTCCCGAACATAATTAATTGTAATCTTGTTATTAATCAATCATTACTGCTACTACTACTATTTTATATTGTCTTGTTGAAAATGAAAAAGAAAAAGAGTTAAAATGATCTAAGTGGTTAATTGAATGAAACGGGTGGGTGCGTGGGTGGGTGGTTGGGTGGGGTGGGATGCGGGGGGACAAAGGTGCAAAAATGTCCCTGATGTTTACACGGATGTTCCACTTTCACCCTAAAATTAGGTATACATCACCCATCTTGGGTCGTCAGATACATGGTACAGAATACAAATATAACTTACTAATACAACTGTCGTGTACAATACGACAAAACATAACTGTGAGTTTAAATACAATTATTGTCTACTAGAGACTATACAAACTCAAAAGGAGTCCTCATTACAATTATTGTCACACTATTTAACAGAATAGTGATGATTACTAATACTATCATCTGGTCCATCACTCCGTTCCCCGACTCGTCCCAGCTATATTCCCATTTCTTGAAGAGAACAGTGAAAGAAAGGGTGAGCTCAACTAGCCCAGTAAGATATATTATGACTAAGATAATGCATAATAAATTATCATTAGTCTTCAACAGTGTTAAACTGATAAAATATAACGAACATCAAGTTTAACTGGAGCGGAACAAGCAATCCATTAAAAGAGTCAAGTAGAAAATAAAATCTACTATCTTCAATGATTTAAAAGGTTTTTCAACACTGTTATCGCTGAGACTCAGCTTAATAAAATAATCCACATCATCGAATCACCCCTGCACTACGGCCAAGGATATTCGTGTATTCATTAATAGTCATGATCATGCCAACAATTGTCCATCAATGCACTACGGGCCAATGAGAACTTTTGCCACATCATTTGTAACATTACGGTCATGATTATACCGAATAATTCTTGGTCATAATCATACCAAGTCCATCTATGCACTACAGGCCACAGATGACTTTCAACATTTTATAAACATGAGGATGATGACAATGATATAAGAATTCAATAAAACAAGTTCAAGAATTAATTTATCCAAGAATTAACAACGTCCAAATTGTCAACATGATACTGCTTTGTGGAGTAAAATTCAAGAATACTTAGAAGAATATTTTCATGAAAAGATACTGGATGAAACGCAATTATCAAGGATATTCCACAAATTTCATGGAGTATAGAAGTCAAAACTTAACCAACTGAGTATAATAAAGAATGGAATAACAAAAGAAATCACCATGCATGCGATAGACCGCACAGACAGGTTATTCCAACAGAATAATAAATAAGGGAACCAGGTCTGGTGTAAAACGCACAGACAGGATATTCCAACAGAATAATAATAAAGACGGACCCAAGTCCGGTGTAAAACACACAGACAGATTGTTCCAACAGAATAATAATAAAGACGGAACCAGGTCCGGTGTAAAACACACAGACAGGATGTTCTAACAGAATAATAATAAAGACGGAACCAGGTCTGGTGTAAAACACACAGACAGGATGTTCCAACAGAATAATAGAAGAATGTCACCAAGTATAGGGTAGACCGCGTATACAGGTTATTCCAACAGAATAATAAAAAATGGAATAACAACAGTTCTCTTCATGAATAAGAAAGAATAACACCCCTTACCGTTTTAAAGAAGAACTGAAATAAGGAAGTAGTTAAGTAGCAAAATACTTTTCTTCTCTCTCTATAGTTTCTCTCTATAGTTTCTCTCTCTAGAGTTCAGTGAATTCGTAAGAAATAATGAAGGAATGAACTGCTATTTATAGAAAAATAGAATGCATAGTAACTAATCCATGAACGGTCCAGATTGATTACTTTAATCTGACGGTCCATATTTAAAGAAAAATCTTTTAAATAAAATATAATATATTCTATTTATAGAATAACTTTAATAAAGTATTCTGTTTTATATAAAAAGATGTTTCTGTTTTATTACGTTAATAATGCGAATAAAACAAAACTTCATTATCGCTAAATAATTCATATTATTAACTGACAATAATTGAATCAAACTGAGTGACTTCTCACATAAACATTAATAATCAATACCGTGTGCTACTATGCAGCCACACGTATTACTGTACTTTTACTACCGAGTAGTTCAACAGTATCAATGGTAAAACTTTCGCCGTTATTTTTAATAAAATATTTTTATCGTTTTCTCAATCCGACAATAATTCTGTTGTGGGGTCCACCAATGATTGTGTCGTTGTACGAATATTTCCTGTTAAAACGAATATTCCTCGACCAATCGAATATTATATAACAACTTGCGTACTTTGAAAAATTTATAAATATTACTCACAACTATAACATTATATCAAATTAACTTCATAATATTCAAAAATGATATTTATAGAAAATTAATTTTTATTTATAAAAGTTGGGGTCTTACAACCTCCCCTTCTTATGAAATTTCGTCCTCAAAATTAGGGTACGTACCTGGTATGTCGAAGAGGTAAGGATATCTTGATTTCATTTCAGATTCTAACTCCCAAGTCATTTCCTCAATATCGTGGTTTCTCCACAAAACTTTGACTTGAGGTATAACCTTGGAGCATAGAATATATTCCTTCTTATCCAAGATTTGAACAAGAACTTCTTCATACGTCAAATCTTCCGCTATTTCGTCCGGTTCTAACTCAATAATGTAGTTCGGGTCTTCCACATATTTACGTAACATGGATATGTGAAAAACGTTATGAACACGAGACATACTTGGCGGAAAAGTGAGTCTATAAGCCACAATTCCTACTCGATCGAGGATTAAAAATGGACTGATGAATCGAGGATTGAGCTTTCCTCTTTTTCCAAATCTCGTAACTCCTTTCCATGGAGCAACACGTAAGAACACATGATCTCCTATATCAAATTTCACGTCCTTTCGATGAAGATCAGCATAACTCTTTTGTCAATCTTGTGAGATTTTTATACGTTGTCGGATCGTTTGAATCTTTTCTGTAGTCATACGTACCAACTCCGGTCCCAACAACGTTGCTTCACCCACTTCATCCCAGCATACTGGAGAACGACATTTTTTTCCATACAATGCTTCGAATGGAGCCATGCCAATACTTGCTTGATAACTGTTGTTGTAGGAAAACTCCACCAATGGTAAGAACTTGTCCCAACTTCCCTTAAAATCAAGGACACAGAGTCTTAATAGATCTTCAAGAATTTGAATAGTTCTCTCTGATTGTCCATCTGTCTGAGGATGATATGCCGAACTAAATCGTAAATCTGTGCCCATAGCTTTTTTGTAAACTAACCCAAAATCGTGAAGTGAATCTTGGGTCTCAATCAGAAACTATGGATACTGGCATACTATGCAGTCTTACAATCTCGTTTATGTATATACGAGCAAGACGTTTAAGTGTATAAGTTTCTCGTATCGGTAAGAAATGAGCAGACTTGGTCAATCTATCCACAATGACCCAAATCGCATCTATACCTTGAGAAACCTTAGGAAGACCGGTAACGAAATCCATGGTAATGTGCTCCCACTTCCATTCTGGAATTTCAAGTGGTTGCAATGGACCTTTTGGTACTTGATGCTCCGCTTTGACTCGTTGACAAGTTAGACACCTCGAGATAAACAGCGCTATTTCTCTCTTCATATTGCTCCACCAAAATGTATGACGAAGATCATGATACATTTTGGTACTCCTAGGATGGATTGCAAACGGTGTGTTGTACGCCTCCATCATGATTTCATACTTTAAATCAGGGTCGTTAGGAACACAAAGTCTGGAGTTGACTCGAAGTATTCCTTCTTCATCGATTCTTGCTTCCGGCATAGCACCTTCTTGCACTTTCTTCCTCATACGCATCAGCTCCAGGTCTATAGCTTGAGCAGCTTTAACTTTATCGATTAAAGTCGGTTCTACTCGTATATTCGCCATCATCACATAGGTCCCTGGAGTCTTTAACTCTATCTCCATCCTTTGCAAGTCACACAAAATGGGCCTTTGTGTTGACAATATCGCACTCGTACTTGCATATGATCTTCTACTCAATGCGTCAGCTACCACGTTCGCTTTTCCAGGATGATATTGAATGGTATGATCATAATCTTTCAACAGTTCAAGCCAACGTCGTTGTCGCATGTTGAGTTCCTTTTGAGTGAAAAAATATTTGAGGCTTTTATGATCCGTAAAGATCTCCACCTTCTCCCCATACAAGTAATGCCTCTAAATTTTAAGTACAAAGACAACAACTGCTAACTCTAGATCATGAGTAGGATAATTCCTCTCATATTCCTTGAGTTGTCTTGATGCATAGGCTATGACTTTTCCATGTTGCATAAGAACGCATCCCAACCCTTTGCTCGAAGCATCACTGTAGATGACAAATCCCTCCGAGCCAGATGGTATTGTTAGAACAGGTGCTGAAATGAGTCTCCTCTTGAGTTCTTAAAAACTCTTATCACATTCTTCGCTCCAACCGAACTTTGTATCTTTCCGAGTCAGCTGAGTTAGTGGAGTAGCGATTCGAGAAAATCCTTTCACGAATCTCCGATAATAACCAGCTAAACCGAGAAAGCTACGTACTTCGGTTACTGATTTAGGTTGCTCCCAGCTTTGAATAGCTTCAATCTTTGTCGGGTCAACAGATATTCCACGACTTGATACTACGTGCCCAAGGAATGCTACCTCCTCCAGCCAGAACTCGCATTTCTTCAACTTGGCATAAAGGTTGTATTCACGAAGCTTTTGGAGTACCAGCCTCAAGTGTTGCTCATGATCTTCACAACTTTTGGAATAAATAAGGATGTCATCAATAAAGACGACCACAAAGTGATCAAAATATTCCTTGAATACCCGGTTCATCATATCCATGAAGGCAGTAGGAGCATTAGTCAATCCAAAGGACATGACTAGGAATTCATAATGCCCGTACCGAGTTCTGAAAGCTGCCTTTGGAATATCCTCAGTTCTAACCTTCAGCTGATGATATCCAGAACGAAGATCGATCTTTGAAAAGAATTGTGCTCCTTGCAACTGGTCAAACAGGTCATCAATACGTGGTAATGGGTACTTATTTTTGATGGTGACATGATTCAACTCCCGATAATCAATACAAAGTCGCATACTTCCATCTTTCTTCTTCACGAATAGAACAGGAGCACCCCAAGGAGAAATACTAGGATGAATAAAGTCAATGTCTAACAATTCTTGCAGTGGGATCTTTAACTCCTGAAGTTCAATAGGAGCCATTCGATATGGGACTTTGGAAATGGGTTTTGTACCAGGTTTAAGGTCGATACAAAATTCAATTTCACGCTCTGGGGGTAGGCCAGGAAGTTCTTCAGGAAATACGTCAGGGAATTTATTAACAATAGAAATATCATTCAAAACTGACGTATTTTTGTTTAGATCCGTGACATGAGCTAAGAAAGCTTGACATCCGTTTTTCAATAAACGAATAGCTTTATGGCTTGAGATGACAGTGATTGATTTTAATGGTTTGGTTGCTTGAATTCGCATAATAGGTCGATTAGGAATATGAAAGCTAACAACCTTACGAAAATAATCAATTTTTGCATGATGAATAGTTAACCAATCAATCCCTAGAATCACGTCAAATACAAGTATTTTTAATAAAATAAGATCGACAGGTAATGTGTGGGCACCAACTTGAATCAAACAAGACTTATAAACCGTGAATGTAATAAAAGTTTCTCCCAATGGAGTTTCAACAGATAAGTCAAAGTCTAATTTCTCCGGAGTCAAATTTAATCGATAAGCGCAAGTAGGAGAAATAAAAGAATGGGTAGAACCGGTATCAAATAAAGTATAGACTTCGTTAGAGTTTATGATAAGCTTACCTGTGATGACCTCATTCGGGTTCCTTACTTTCTGGGAGGTCACAACAAACGCTCTCCCTTGCACTACCGGTTTTGACTTTTCTGGGACGGCCTTTTGTGTCTCCATCCTGGCTGAACTTGTTTTTGATAAACGACAAAATCGAGCTAAATGACCTTCTCTTCCACAATTATAACATGTTTTAGACGGCACACGCAGTTTGGACTGATGTGTCCCTCCCCTCTGCATTTGAAACA
The DNA here is from genome assembly GCA_016801055.1 of Panax notoginseng. Lineage (NCBI taxonomy): Eukaryota > Viridiplantae > Streptophyta > Magnoliopsida > Apiales > Araliaceae > Panax > Panax notoginseng. The sequence goes on from CM029012.1 coordinate 253,086,254, forward strand.
TATGATAGGTGGTCGTTCTCCTTCCTTAACAACGGGTGTTGGTGCTGACGTCTTTCCATCATTGTTGAATCTCCTCTTCTTGAAATGACCATTCTTATTGTTTTGGCCCTGATTACCACCGAAGTGGTTACCATTTCTGGCCTGTTGATTCCCACCACGCTTGTTGTCACCGCTTCGATGACTGCTCTCACTAGTATTATCATTTTGCCGACTGCTCTCTTTTGGTTGCGTTGACTCGTTATCGCGCTCCACTAACTGAGCCCTATTCACAACATCTGAATACAAACACAGTTTATGAGAAATAAGATGTTGACGTATCTCAGGTTTCAAATCTCGCAAAAACATTCGCGTCATTCGCTCTTCATTATCCACCAAGTGGGACGCAAACCGGGACAACTCAGCAAATTTAGCCTCATACTGCAACACGGTCATATTATTCTGCTTTAATTTGATGAACTCCACCTCCTTCATGTGACGAACACTTTCGAGAAAGTATTTGTCATTGAACAGCTCTTGGAACTTCTCCCAAAACATCTTCAGTGCGACAGGTTGAGTACGCTTAATCGATTTCCACCAATAATCTGTTTCTCCTCGCAACATAAAGGCGACAAAGGGAACCTTTTGCTCCTCAGAGCATCCCAAGACATCAAATATCTTGGTGATCTGCTTTATCCATGTTTCCGCTATAATTGGTTTTGGCTCTCCCTTAAACTCCGGTGGTCCCAGCTCCTTGAACTGTTTAGCGGTGACCGTCCGAGAGTTTTCAGTGTTTTCACCTATATTTTGGACAGGAGCCGCTCTCGCCTGCTGTTGCATGAACTGCATAAAGCTTCTGAACATTTTATCATTCATCATTTGGTCAGTATTGTTGTTTGCATGAGAATTATCGCCTTCCTGATACACATTATCCCGATTATTGATATGTGGTGAATCAACAGTCGCCTGTGCTCCATTGCTATTCTCAACATTCTCGGATGCCATTTTCAGATACCGCCACAAAACAAAAGTTAATTGATATGTCATATATTATCCTTATATTCTGACCGACCAATTAAATACCATGCAAATAAACTTAGGTAGGTCATACTAGCGAAAGAATTCCCCGTCTCTCCCTACCTAGTTCTATTCTCACATCTTAGCCAGGGATCATATCCCTAAGCTTCGATACCAACTGTGACGCCCCCAAAATTAGGTATACATCACCCATCTTGGGTCGTCAGATACATGGTACAGAATACAAATATAACTTACTAATACAACTGTCGTGTACAATACGACAAAACATAACTGTGAGTTTGAATACAATTATTGTCTACTAGAGACTATACAAACTCAAAAGGAGTCCTCATTACAATTATTGTAACACTATTTAACAGAATAGTGAGGACTACTAATACTATCATCTGGTTCATCACTCCGTTCTCCGATTCGTCCCAGCTATATTCTCATTTCCTGAAGAGAACAGTGAAAGAAAGGGTGAGCTCAACTAGCCCAGTAAGATATATTATGACTAAGATAATGCAGAATAAATTATCATTAGCCTTCAACAGTGTTAAACTGATAAAATATAACGAACATCAAGTTTAACTGCAGCGGAACAAGCAATCCATTAAAAGAGTCAAGTAGAAAATAAAATCTACTATCTTCTATGATTTAAAAGATTTTTCAACACTGTTATCGCTGGGACTCAGCTTAATAAAATAATCCACATCATCGAATCACCTCTGCACTACGGCCAAGGATATTCGTGTATTCATTAATGGTCATGATCATGCCAACAACTGTCCATCAATGCGCTACGGGCCAATGAGGACTTTTACCACATCATTTGTAACATTACGGTCATGATTATACCGAATAATCCCTGGTCATAATCATACCAAGTCCATCTATGCACTACAGGCCACAGATGACTTTCAACATTTTATAAACATGAGGATGATGACAATGATATAAGAATTCAATAAAACAAGTTCTAGAATTAATTTATCCAAGAATTAACAACGTCCAAATTGTCAACATGATACTGCTTTGTGGAGTAAAATTCAAGAATACTTAGAAGAATATTTTCATGAAAAGATACTGGATGAAACGCAATTATCAAGGATATTCCACAAATTTCATGGAGTATAGAAGTAAAAACTTAACCAACTGAGTATAATAAAGAATGGAATAACAAAAGAAATCACCATGCATGCGATAGACCGCACAGACAGGTTATTCTAACAGAATAATAAATAATGGAACCAGGTCCGGCGTAAAACGCACAGACAGGATATTCCAACAGAATAATAATAAAGACGGAACCAGGTCCTGGACGGAACCAGGTCCGGTGTAAAACACACAAACAGGATGTTCCAATAGAATAATAATAAAGACGGAACCAGGTCCGGTGTAAAACACACAGACAGGATTGTGAGACCCCAGATTTTATGAATAAATATTTAATTTTTCTCGAAATAATTTTTTTATATTATGGTGTGGATTTGATATAATAGTTATGGGTAGTATTTATAAATTTTGCAAAGTATGCAAGTTGTCATATTATATTAAATTGGTCGGGGAATATTCTTTTTGTCGGGGAATATCCGTACGACGGTACAATCATTGGTGGACCCCACAACAGAATTATTGTCGGATTGAGAAAACGACAAAAATACTTTATGAAAATAACGGCGGAAGTTTTACCATTGTTACTGTTGAACTACTCGGTAGTAAAAGTACAGTAATACGTGTGGTTGCATAGTAGCACACGATATTGATTATTAATGCTTATGTGAGAAGTCACTCAGTTGATTCAATTATTATCAGTTAATAATATGAATTATTTAGCGATAATGACGTTTTGTTTTATTCGTATTATTAACGTAATAAAACAGAAACATCTTTTTATATAAAACAGAATACTTTATTAAAGTTATTCTATAAATAGAATATATTATATTTAAAAGATTTTTCTTTAAATATGGACCGTCAGATTAAAGTAATCAATCTGGACCGTTCATAGATTAGTTACTATGCATTCTATTTTTCTATAAATAGCAGCTCATTCCTTCATTATTTCTTACGAATTCACTGAACTCTAGAGAGAGAAACTATAGAGAGAAACTATAGAGAGAGAGAAGAAGAGTATTCTGCTACTTAACTACTTCCTTATTTCAGCTCTTCTTTAAAACGGTAGGGAGTATTATTTCTTTCTTATCTCTGAAGAGAACTTCTGTTATTCCAGTCTTTATTATTCTGTTAGAATAACCTGTATACGCGGGCTACCCTATACTTGGTGAAATTCTTCTGTTATTCCATTTTTATTATTCTGTTGGAATAACCTGTATACGCGGGCTACCCTATACTTGGTGAAATTCTTCTCTTATTCCATTATTTATCATTCTGTTGGAACATCCTGTCTGTGCGTTCTACGCCGGACCTGGTTCCGTCTTTATTATTCTGTTGGAATATCCTGTCTGTGCGTTTTACGCCGAACCTGGTTCCATTATTTATTATTCTGTTGGAATAACGTGTATGTGCGGTCTATCGCATGCATGGTGATTTCTTTTATTATTCCATTCTTTATTGTACTCAGTTGGTTAAGTTTTGACTTCTATACTCCATGAATTTTGTGGAATATCCTTGATAATTGCGTTTCATCCAGTATCTTTTCATGAAAATATTCTTCTAAGCATTCTTGAATTTTACTCCACAAAGCAGTATCATGTTGACAATTTGGATGTTATTAATTCTTGGATAAATTAATTCTTGAACTTGTTTTATTGAATTCTTATATCATTGTCATCATCCTCATGTTTATAAAATGTTGAAAGTCATCTGTGGCCTGTAGTGCATAGATGGACTTGGTATGATTATGACCAGAGATTATTCGGTATAATCATGACCGTAATGTTACAAATGATGTGGTAAAAGTCCTCATTGGCCCGTAGTGCGTTGATGGACAGTTGTTGGCATGATCATGACCATTAATGAATACACGAATATCATTGGCCGTAGTGCAAGGGTGATTCGATGATGTGGATTATTTTATTAAGCTGAGTCTCAGCGATCACAGTGTTGAAAAACCTTTTAAATCATAAAAGATAGTAGAGTTTATTTTCTACTTGACTCTTTTAATGGATTGCTTGTTCCGCTGCAGTTAAACTTGATGTCTATTATATTTTATCAGTTTAACATTGTTGAAGGCTAATGATAATTTATTCTGCATTATCTTAGTCATAATATTTTTTACTGGGCTAGTTGAGCTCACCCTTTCTTTCACTGTTCTCTTCAGGAAATGAGAACGTAGCTGGGGCAAGTCGGGGAACGGAGTGATGGTCCGAATGATAGTATTAGTTAGTAGTCCTCACTATTCTATGTAATAGTGTGTTAATAAATGTAATGAGGACTCCTTTTGAGTATGAATACTCTCTAGAAGATAATATTTGTATTCAAACTCACAGTTTATGTTTTGTCGTATTGTACACGACAATTGTATTAGTAAGTTGTATTTGATTTCTGTACCATGTATCTGGCGACCCAAGATGGGTGATGTATACCAAATTTTGGGGGCGTCACAGTTGGTATCAGAGCTTAGGGATATGATCCCTGGCTAAGATGTGAGAATAGAACTAGGAGGGGAGAGACGGGGAATTCCTTCGCTAGTATGACCTACCTAAGTTTATTTGGTATTTAATTGGTCGGTCAAAGTATATGGATAATATGTTATATGTTAATTAACCCTTGTTTTGTTGCAGTATTTGCAAATGGCATCCGAAAATGTTGAGATAATCAATGAAGCACATGAGACCATTGAATCACCAACGATCAATGCTCAGGGTAATGTGCAACCAGAGGACAATAATCCTCATGAAAATAATAACACCGATGAAATGGTGAATGATGGGATGGTCAGAGACTTTATGCAATTCATGCAACAACAAAATAACTCTCGGACGGTCACCGCTAAGCAGTTCAAGGAGCAATTCATGCAACAACGGGCGAGAGCGGCTCCTATCCAAAATGAAGGAGGAAACAATGACAACCCACGGTTGGTCACCGCTAAGCAATTCAAGGAGCTAGGACCACCGGAGTTTTTAGGAAAGCCAGAACCACTTAAGGCGGAGACGTGGTTAAAGCAAATCACCAAGATATTTGATGTCTTGGGATGCTCCGAGGAGCAAAAGGTTCTCTTTGCCACTTTTATGTTGCGTGAAGAGGCAGATTACTGGTGGAAATCTGTAAAACGTACCCAGCCTGACGCATTCAAGATGTCTTGGGAGAAGTTCCAAGAACTGTTCAATGACAAGTACTTTCCCGAAAGTATTCGTCACATGAAGGAGGTGGAATTTATCAAGTTGGAGCAAAACAACATGACCGTGTCGCAGTACGAAGCCAAGTTTGCCGAGTTGTCCCGGTTTGCGTCCCACTTGGTGGATAATGAAGAGAGAATGACGCGAATGTTTTTGCGAGGTTTGAAACCTGAGATACGTCAACATCTTATTTCTCATAAACTGTGTTTGTATTCAGATGTTGTGAATAGGGCTCAGTTAGTGGAGCGCGATAACGAGTCAACGCAATCAAAAGAGAGCAGTCGGCAAAATGATAATATTGGTGATAACAGTCATCAAAGCGGTGACAATAAGCATGGAGGGAATCAACATGCCAGAAATGGTAACCACTTCAATGGTAATCATGGCCAAAACAATAAGAATGGACATTTCAAGAAGAGGAAATTCAACAATGATGGAAAGACGTCAGCACCAGCACCTGTCGTTAAGGAAGGAGAACGACCACCTATCATATGTTTCAAATGCGGAGGGGAGGGACACATCAGTCCAAACTGCACGATGCCATCCAAAGCATGCTATAATTGTGGAAGAGAAGGTCACTTAGCCCGATTTTGTCGTTCACCGAAGACAAGTTCAGATAGGATGGAGGCACCAAAGACCGTCCCAGAAAAGCCAAAGCCAGTAGTTTAAGAGAAAGCGTTTTTTTTTCGTGACGAGGAACCTGAATAAAATTATCACGGGTATGTTAGTCATAAACTCTTGCGAAGTCTATACCGTGTTAGATACCGGTTCTACTCACTCTTTTATTTCACCTAGTTGTGTTCAATGTTTGAAGTTAACTCCGGAGAACTTAGACTTTGATATGTCTGTTTAAAGTCAGTTGGGAGAAATCTTCATTACCTCCACTATTTATAAATCTTGTTCAAATCAACACTTTCACGTTACCTGTCGATCTTATCTCTTTGAAAATACTTGCATTTGATGTGATTTTTTTTGAAACGATTGGTTCACTACTTATCATGCTTCTCGTAAGGTTGTTAGCTTTCATACTCCTAACCACCCTGTTATGCGGATTCAAAGTAACCAAACCACTAAAGTCAATCATTGTCATATCAAGCCATAAATAAAGAGCCCCGATCCTTTCGTTGTTGACTTTCTTATGTGGAATGTACCGAAGCCAGACTTTCGGTAGGGGACATTGTGAATAACGGTGACAAGTTAATAGATATCAATGTGACGTGTTATCCAAGTCTTGGACGAGAGTCACAGTTTTGAATGATATTTCTATTGTTAATAAATTTCCTGACGTATTCTTGAAGACTTCTTAGCCTACCCCAGAGCGTAAAATTGAATTTTGTATTGACCCCAAAACCCATTTCTTAAACCCTCAAATATTTCTTCAACTAAAACGAACGTATTATGCGCCAAAGACATTGGCTCGAGCTGTTAAAGATTACGATCGTACCATTCAATAATATCGTGGAAAAGCGAACGTGGTAGCTGACGCGTTGTGTAGAAGATCGTATACGGTTACAAGTGCGAATATACGAACCCACGTGAAGATAACGAATATACGATTAAAATCGACTTTAATCGATAAAGTTAAAGTCGCTCAAGCTACATACTCAGAGCTGATAAATGTGAAGAAGAAGGTTCAAGAGGGCGTTATTCTAGAAGCAAGAATCGACGAAGAGAGGAAATCTCAACTCTCGATTTAATTAGCCCATTTGAAATCCTCAATGAAGTAGGAACTGTGGCCTATAGACTCGTTTTACCGCCAAGTATGTTGCGTGTTCAGAACATTTTTTTTTACATATCGATGTTACGTAAATATGTGGATGACCCGAACCACATTATTAATTTAGAACCGGACGAGATAGCGAAATATTTAGCGTATGAGGAGATACGTGTTAACATCTTGGATAAGAAGGATCATATTCGATGCTTAAAGGTTATACCTCAAGAGTTAGAATTTGAAGTGAAGTCAAAGTATCCTCACATGTTCGGCATACCAAGTACGTACGTAAATTTCGAGGGCGAAATTTCATAAGGAGGGGAGATTGTGAGACCCCAGATTTTATGAATAAATATTTAATTTTTCTCGAAATAATTTTTTTATATTATGGTGTGGATTTGATATAATAGTTATGGGTAGTATTTATAAATTTTGCAAAGTATGCAAGTTGTCATATTATATTCAATTGGTCGGGAAATATTCTTTTTGTCGGGGAATATCCGTACGACGGTACAATCATTGGTAGACCCCACAACAGAATTATTGTCGGATTAAGAAAACGACAAAAATACTTTATGAAAATAACGGCGGAAGTTTTACCATTGTTACTGTTGAACTACTCGGTAGTAAAAGTACAGTAATACGTGTGGTTGCATAGTAGCACACGGTATTGATTATTAATGCTTATGTGAGAAGTCACTCAGTTGATTCAATTATTATCAGTTAATAATATGAATTATTTAGCGATAATGACGTTTTGTTTTATTCGTATTATTAACGTAATAAAACAGAAACATCTTTTTATATAAAACAGAATAATTTATTAAAGTTATTCTATAAATAGAATATATTATATTTAAAAGATTTTTCTTTAAATATGGACCGTCAGATTAAAGTAATCAATCTGTACCGTTCATAGATTAGTTACTATGCATTCTATTTTTCTATAAATAGCAGCTCATTCCTTCATTATTTCTTACGAATTCACTGAACTCTAGAGAGAGAAACTATAGAGAGAGAGAAGAAGAGTATTCTGCTACTTAACTACTTCCTTATTTCAGCTCTTCTTTAAAACGGTAGGGAGTATTATTTCTTTCTTATCTCTGAAGAGAACTTCTGTTATTCCAGTCTTTATTATTCTGTTAGAATAACCTGTATACGCGGGCTACCCTATACTTGGTGAAATTCTTCTGTTATTCCATTTTTATTATTCTGTTGGAATAACCTGTATACGCGGGCTACCCTATACTTGGTGAAATTCTTCTCTTATTCCATTATTTATCATTCTGTTGGAACATCCTGTCTGTGCGTTCTACGCCGGACCTGGTTCCGTCTTTATTATTCTGTTGGAATATCCTGTCTGTGCGTTTTACGCCGGACCTGGTTCCATTATTTATTATTCTGTTGGAATAACGTGTTTGTGCGGTCTATCGCATGCATGGTGATTTCTTTTATTATTTCATTCTTTATTGTACTCAGTTGGTTAAGTTTTGACTTCTATACTCCATGAATTTTGTGGAATATCCTTGATAATTGCGTTTCATCCAGTATCTTTTCATGAAAATATTCTTCTAAGCATTCTTGAATTTTACTCCACAAAGCAGTATCATGTTGACAATTTGGATGTTATTAATTCTTGGATAAATTAATTCTTGAACTTGTTTTATTGAATTCTTATATCATTGTCATCATCCTCATGTTTATAAAATGTTGAAAGTCATCTGTGGCCTGTAGTGCATAGATGGACTTGGTATGATTATGACCAGAGATTATTCGGTATAATCATGACCGTAATGTTACAAATGATGTGGTAAAAGTCCTCATTGGCCCGTAGTGCGTTGATGGACAGTTGTTGGCATGATCATGACCATTAATGAATACACGAATATCCTTGGCCGTAGTGCAAGGGTGATTCGATGATGTGAATTATTTTATTAAGCTGAGTCTCAGCGATCACAGTGTTGAAAAACCTTTTAAATCATAAAAGATAGTAGAGTTTATTTTTTACTTGACTCTTTTAATGGATTGCTTGTTCCGCTGCAGTTAAACTTGATGTCTATTATATTTTATCAGTTTAACCATTGTTGAAGGCTAATGATAATTTATTCTGCATTATCTTAGTCATAATATTTCTTACTGGGCTAGTTGAGCTCACCCTTTCTTTCAGTGTTCTCTCCAGGAAATGAGAACGTAACTGGGGCAAGTCGGGGAACGGAGTGATGGTCCGAATGATAGTATTAGTTAGTAGTCCTCACTATTCTATGTAATAGTGTGTTAATAAATGTAATGAGGACTCCTTTTGAGTATGAATACTCTCTAGAAGATAATATTTGTATTCAAACTCACAGTTTATGTTTTGTCGTATTGTACACGACAATTGTATTAGTAAGTTGTATTTGATTTCTGTACCATGTATCTGGCGACCCAAGATGGGTGATGTATACCAAATTTTGGGGGCGTCACAAGGATGTTCCAACAGAATAATAAGAAAGACAGAATCAGGTCTGGTGTAAAACACACAGACAGGATGTTCCAACAGAATAATAATAAAGACGGAACCAGGTCTGGTGTAAAACACACAGACAGGATGTTCCAACAGAATAATGGAAGAATGTCACCAAGTATAGGGTAGACCGCGTATAGAGGTTATTCCAACAGAATAATAAGAAATGGAATAACAACAGTTCTCTTCATGAATAAGAAAGAATAACACCCCTTACCGTTTTAAAGAAGAACTGAAATAAGGAAGTAGTTAAGTAGCAGAATACTTTTCTTCTCTCTCTCTATAGTTTCTCTCTCTAGAGTTCAGTGAATTCGTAAGAAATAATGAAGGAATGAGCTGCTATTTATAAAAAAATGGAATGCATAGTAACTAATCCATGAACGGTCCAGATTGATTACTTTAATCTGACGGTCCATATTTAAAGAAAAATCTTTTAAATAAAATATAATATATTCTATTTATAGAATAACTTTAATAAAGTATTCTGTTTTATATAAAAAGATGTTTCTGTTTTATTACGTTAATAATGCGAATAAAACAAAACTTCATTATCGCTAAATAATTCATATTATTAACTGACAATAATTGAATCAAACTGAGTGACTTCTCACATAAGTATTAATAATTAATACCGTGTGCTACTATGCAACCACACGTATTACTGTACTTTTACTACCGAGTAGTTCAACAGTATCAATGGTAAAACTTCCGCCGTTATTTTTAATAAAATATTTTTGTCGTTTTCTCAATCCGACAATAATTTCGTTGTGGGGTCCACCAATGATTGTGTCGTTGTACGAATATTCCCTGTTAAAACGAATATTCCCCGACCAATCGAATATTATATAACAACTTGCGTACTTTGTAAAATTTATAAATATTACTCACAACTATAACAATATATCAAATTAACTCCATAATATTCAAAAATGATATTTATAGAAAATTCATCTTTATTTATAAAAGTTGGGGTCTTACGGTTGACCTAAATATGTAACGTTAAGGATACTTTTGATAAAAAAAATTAGTTTAGAATGAAAGTGGACATCCGTATAAATATAAGGGGTATTTTTACACTTTTGCCCGTGCGGGGGGTGGATAATGAAAGCTGAGAATTGACAAGACAAGACAAGTGTAGAAGAATATAGAAAGGGCAACCTCTCCCGTCTCCACTTCTTTTAATTGCACGTGTGAATTAGATTAAATGTTCTGTTCGATCCTCCCTCTATAAATAAGAGGAAACAAAGGATGTTTGTGATTTTTTGGATGGAAAATAAAAGAAAAAAATTTTGAATTAAATTTTTTTTGAAAAAAGTAGTTAATTTTTTTTATATATAAATGTGTTTTATATTCAAGTTACTCCACTATTTTACTACTCTTATATAAATTTTGTTGTGTTCGAAGGTGTAATGGATATTTATATTATTTAATTTTTCATTCAAATCTATTCATTTTTAAACCAAAATTTTTGATAACAATGTCCATTTCAATTCCACTGAATATAGCCAACTTGAGGACCCTTTAATTAGTTTGATATGCTACCACAATAAAACACCCAGCTTGGTTTTTGTACAAAAATTAGCGGCTCACTTCCCAAAGCAAGCCTACATTGCTCGAGCGCTACCCCTCCCCCTCCCCCTCCCCTCCCCCTCCCCCTCCCCCTCCCCTAAAAATCCATTATAGAACTGCCATCCATACAAAAATTCTAATCACAACAATAATGCTTGTTAAACCTCGGCCATACAAGTAACAAGCAGGCACGTCTGAGGTCTTATCATCCAGTGCTGGGGCTGTGCCGTTTAGGAATGTCCCATTCTTGCCACCGCCGCCGCTGCAGCATTCCACAAATTAAAAATGGTCAAGATTAGGAATTCAGCAAGTTATGCCATTTTTCAAGTGTGGTTGAGAAGAGTTGTTCAGTAAGCAAAAGTTACCTTCCGAGAAACATGCAAGAACCATGACCTGCAAAATTGTAACCGAGCAGCAAGGTATTTGATCAATTCTAATATGAGATTATAGGAAAAGAGAGGATCAAAAACATATTGAAAATAATAAAGTGTTATGCAAAGAAACCTTACTTGGATCGGTTGTAGTGATTGCAGCCACCCCATTGAAGTCGCAACTCCCAGAAGACTTGCCTATTAGATGATAGTATGCGTCAAAAGCATAAGTTGCATGTGCAGACACAGAGTCAGGTTCATAGCATGGTTGCCCCTGCAACAATGGTGAACAATCTACCTTGCCTGGTCCACAAGCCCAATCCAAGGCAGCCTGCAACATTTTTGAATCTGCACCTTCCTTTGCGGTACAGTAAGTTTGATTTGTCGTATCATTTGCTAGAACAGATCCTGACCCCGTCAATTGTAAGGTATAAATTGGCACCCCATTGGCATCAAACAATCCCCAATTCTTCTCTGACACTGGCCCGGGTTTTGTATCTTCATTATATAGCTCATAAATGTAAGTGCTAACTGAAATTCCAGGGTGTTTGGGTGTTCCAGTGTTATTTAATACATGCTTTATCAAATTGCTGTTGTAAGTGTTGGCATTGTCTAAAGTTGCATCTGGCTCATTAGAGTCACCTTTTGCTGGCCAGCCTGACTCGGTCACCAAAACAGGAATGTTCGTGAAGTTGAGAAAAGACATTGCAAAGTAAGCAGCATCGACCATAGCATCAAAGACGTTGGAGTAGTGGACGAGTGTGTTAGCATCAACGGCTTCTTTGTTCGCTGGAAGGGGCTTGAAGAGTGCATAATCTAATGGAATAACACCATTGGATTGCATGTAGTCGTAATAAGGGTATACATTGAGCATGAGAAATGAACCTGAGGACTGTAAGAAATTGAGCATGGGAACTAAAACTGGATTCCAGGAGCGGTTAAAGAACGCTTGTGATGGTGGGAAAGAGTCTAGGATTATTGACGATGAAAGGGGTGTTGAAACTTTAATTTGCCTGTCAAGATTGGATGCAACGAGAGCTGAATGAATGAACCTAAGGGCACTTACAAGAATACGAGCAGCATTTGGGAGAGTGGTTAGAACCTCCGAACCAACACATATAGTTGTGATGTTGGTGGCAGGGTAATGCGCGACAACATTCTGGGAGACCCAATTAGCAGCAGTGGAATTTGATTGTCCAATGCCCAAAAGCTGTTCATTTGGGACAGAAACTGCGACTTTAATACCTGTATTGGCCAGAGCAAGAAGCATGCCACGGTCTGCATTGTATAGTCGGACATGTCGGATTTGCTGGGCTTTGAGTAGTGCTACTACTTGAGTTGGGTGTGGCATATCTGAAAGGTCTGTCCCTATGTTCACACCAATGAAAGCATCTGCAAGAAGGGAACAAAGTTTGTAATCTTGTAAATATCTAAATCAACAATCTTCTTTTCTTATGTACTAAATAGATTCAAAAACATGCAATAGGTTCCAGAATGTAAGCAGAACTAGGGTGATTTAGCAACAGTTGTGCAAATGTTACAATGGATATGCTGGTAAACAATTCAGAAGTTATACGTGTTTATGCCAACTAAAGCAATAGTTTGGGTTAGAGTAATATATGCACCTAAGGTGACAGATCAGAACATCCAATCAAACAATCCTAATAAGGACTGACATATTAGAAGATCTACATTACAATCTGAAAAGTTTGAGCCTTTACTATCATTGGACATCAACAATTGTAATTTGTCCCTTCCCTAATGAGATCATAATAGACAAGCTATGAAATTATGATTGTATTCAACGTAATAGATGGGACACACTATTAACTTGTCCTTCATTAGGGATATTAAAATAAACAAAGATGATGTAAGGGTATTATTTTTGAGAGTCAAAACATTTTGATAGCAATGTGTGGAACCACAAAAAAAGGTTATGAAATTTATTTCTTCTACAAAACATATTTAAAGCAAAGGTTACCCATAGTGATTTTAAGCACAAAATAAAAAGATCATATCTGTGTGTACGTATGAGTGCGTAAGATATTACAATCACTAATAACTAAAAACTATGGAAAAAGGGAAAGGAACACAGGTTCCAAAGACTTGGTAGCTAGCTAACATATCCTCTACTTTTTTTCTCTTACTTTTTATTTCAAAAAACCCACTTCCCTGCATTATGGAGCATCTTATAGCTTTTAAAGCAGTTATCTTAATGAGAAAATGGGGTTTTATAACCTAACTAAGCCTTGATAAAATAAGGAACAATAAATTGGCAGAGATACTGTACAGATTCATGTATAAGTACTTTTACGAGACAAAGCAGAATGAAAAAATTATTATATTATCTCCACCAACATGCATAGAATGGAGCATGGCATGCTTCCCAACATCCAATAATGGTCCAAGTCCTATGTGCATCCAGTGTGCTTAATCCGTCCTCAATCCTTCGGGATCTTGATATTTTGTCAAAACAAAATAATTTATGATATTAAGCAAGTAATGGACTTTAGCAAGACGACAATATTGTTGTTAGATTTTGTCCTACTCATCTGTCTTTTTCACTTTTTATGTTGTTCTTTTCTATAATATTCTCGAGAAAGAAAGATGATATCCAGAAAAGACAAGATTCTAGACCCAGCTGTCTTCCGAAACTTAATAAAACTACACTAACTTTTGCTATTTAAGATGTAGAGCTGTCTATTATTAACATTCTAACAAAAGATTAATTACACCACAAGAACTGAACAAGTAATGCCTGAAAGTACTAAAAATCCAATAAATCCAGGTCTTGATTTCAATATAATGGCAAAATTATCATATATACTCATTCCATTGGAATGAATTTTATTCCACCTTCTCCACATGGAATAAAAAAAACAAAGGGATGGAATGAATTTTCATTACATTGGAATGATTTATCCTCATCAAATAAATTATTTTTATTTCATTCCTTTCTCTATTCCATTCCCTCATTCCAAACATAGCATAAGAGATTTATCACTTGCGCTATTGAGGATGACTGACTAGCTTCCATTACAGAAAAATAAATAAATAATATCATAAGTATCAAAGTACCCACTAATCCCCGCCCCCTTTTAAGAGAAGTAATAATATGAAATTTACTCTATGTTAACAAAAGACGGTACAATCAGTCTTACTTCCTAGTTCCTGCCTTAGTAGCTACTTTCCCTAAACTTTGATTCGCATACTAGAACCAACTACAATTCAACAAATGAAACAGCAATGAACAAACTTTACCCTTTTAAAGTTTCCTCCTTTTTCTTTTCTAAAATTCCTAATTTCACAGACAATGGTTTAATTTCATAAATCTTATACATACAAGTGCAACATATAAATCTATAATAGCCCAAAATAGTAAAAACCCTTATGAAAATTTGGCAATGGTGACTAAGATTAGTAAGATTAAGACAAACAAACATGCAGAGATAATGCATGCCATCCATTCCTCTCTGGTTCGGCTTAAACACCATAAAAATGGAGTCTTTGAAGAAATACATCCACTACAAGAAAATGAATAACCATAACCTACCAAATGAAACTCATATAAACATTAAAACAAAGCAATCAAATGAAAAGTAAGCTGACCTTCATCTGCAGAAACAGCAGAGAAAGCTAAAAGCAAAAAAATAAGAAGCAATGCCATAGATTCTTCGGTTCAAAATGCACAAACCCGATAACTTCAAAGAGAGTGAAAAAAGAACAAGTGGGGAGTTGAAGGGTGAGTAAATGAAGGGGCAATTA
The DNA here is from genome assembly GCA_016801055.1 of Panax notoginseng. Taxonomy (NCBI): domain Eukaryota; kingdom Viridiplantae; phylum Streptophyta; class Magnoliopsida; order Apiales; family Araliaceae; genus Panax; species Panax notoginseng. Next base: position 253,101,473 of record CM029012.1, read on the forward strand.
ATAAAAAGAAAATCAAGAAAGATAGTGGGGGTATTGGTGTATTTATGGGAAAGGAGAAAGAATGGGGTTATGCATCAATCAATCGATCAAAAATATTTGTCAGATGGATCGGACGGCTAAGGATTACTAGGTGAATTTACAGTTTTGGGGATTTTATTTGCCTAGAAGAGAACAAATGCACTTTGTTGGTAGCCGTTGTCACAGGCTTTAACTCTAAACCGGGTTCTTGTTTTTTGTGTGTGATTGTATAAATAGGTAGGGGGCACATATAGAGAGATACAGAGAGAGATAGAGCCGAGGTGCAATAGCGCAAAAGGACAGAACCACTGGGGCTTGTCGAAAAACAGCTGGGTCTCACAACGGTCATATTTATGTACTTTTCTATTGGTAGTTCTTGTTTGCCATACTTGCATTTTTTGAGTGCAAATGTTTTTCTTTTAACTCAAGCTCGTTTTTTTTTTCTTTTTTTGACAAGAAGTCCTTAATAAGAACATGAAATAATTCTTACGGATGAATAAATTCAAAACTCAAAAATATTTAAAGTCGAAACTCAAAAACTCATATATGTTTTTAAAAAATAGACAAAAATAACGCAAATCAAACAACACACCCAAACTCTCATTTTTGTTGGATGAATCTGCAATCTACACAAACTATTTCCTTCCTTTTATAATGACGTGCACCCTAACAAAGTAATAGACCAAGGATTATCCAACACAAACTATTTCCTTCCTTTTATAATGACGTGCACCCTAACAAAGTAATAGACCAAGGATTATCCAACCTTGTGGTTAGGGCAGAGTAAAAAATCAAATTGAAATCGAAATCGTACCAAAAATAGCACAAATTGCACCAATTAAAATTGCACCAATGGTTCCGGCGTATATGACAGTTTTATGTGGATTGAAAAACCAAATGTACGGTTTCGATTTGGTTACTAGCCAAAATCGCACGCATAAAATTGAAACCACACCATGTTGATAGAGTAACCTATAATATTTCTGACTCTTTGTATCATGATTGTAATATTACTGTAATATGATCTTTTTTAACAATATGTTGTAATATAATTGAACTACTCTTAGTAACAGTATGTTGTAATGTAGTAGAGTAGTTTGTAAATCATTACATCATATTGTTACAAAGAATATTACAGCATATTGTTACTAAAAGTAAATTTGCAAAGATTGTATTTAGTTTTTGTTTACTCTACTGTATTCTACTCTAATAATTTACATCATATTACTCTATTATATTTAGTTTTTGTTTAGACAAAACATTATAAGTAATGTTATGTTTGTTATCAAAGTGATATTTAATATTGTGTGATCCTAAATTGTTAATTTAAATTGCATACAATTTTGTTGTTTCAATTAGTTTTAGAATCGAAACCGCACCGCACGGTTCAAAACCGCACCGCACCAATTATAAACGGTTTCATGTGCGATTTTGAATTTGTCAAACCGCACCTAAACGGTTTCGTATGCAGTTTGGACTTCAAACCGCACCATGCTCACCCCTACTTGTGGTAGAGACTTTGTTTACTATGCAAAGAAACATGATCAATTAAATCTTGAAATTAACTAGGGCGTTGCATAACATAGGTTTTAAAATAAAATATATTTTTAGAATTGTTAAATAGATTCGATGTGAGAATAAGTATATGCTGAATAAGGTTTTAACAACGTAGACTTAATGCTCTAGTATTATAAAATAGTGTTGTACCCGATAATTAGGGTATAGTCTTATATTTATAATGATCACACCACCTTCTCCAAGCCCTTCCCCACTCAATCTCCCTAAAGAAATGAAATCGAATTATATCTTTATACTTTCCTTAGGAATTAGAAATTAAATGTGGATAGGAATCTTAAATTCCTTAAAATAATTTACTGCCAAACAAGATTTTTAAGTAGGATAAATACCTTCACGTGACTTTTGACCCACCATGTAATTTGGACCCTAAAAATCACGCCCCAACAAGAATCGAATTGTAATTGAATAAATTTTTTAAATTAAAACAAAAAACATAGTAGCAAGGTAATGTCAATTTATTTATTTTCATTTGGTTTTGGTGAGCATTAGCTTCTTGCAATTTCATAATTTTTGTTGCAACATTTTTATTGGGATATAATTATTTGGGTCTGACTAAGGTGTAGCCTAATTTATTTAATGGTCCGGACTTGGTGTTAGCTCATATACATTTATTTTGATAGCTTGCTCAAATAGTGGGAGTCCTTAATAAATTAAGAGTGTATTTCCTTATTTTGGAAGATAAGAATATCTAATTTGAGAAGAAATCGATCCGTCATTAATTGCAAAGTTATAAAGTGATTCTAAAAAGGAATCTTGTTCCTAATTGGATTTGGATGTATATGACATATCTATAAATACAACAATAAGCAAGGGTTGGGGAGAGAGCACAATAACGTACAACAGGGTAAGGAGAGAAAATACGAAGTGCGATGAGAAGGAAGAGAGGAATAAACAATTTGTATTCCTATATTATTTTTATAGTGAATTTCTTATATCTCCCCGTAATTTTTTCACCAATCAGGTTTCCACGTACAATTTTTGTGTTCATATTTTATATCTCTTACAATCATGTATGCTTGTTTATTTGTGTGTATTTCGTGAGTTTAACTTCAAAACAGCACAATTCACTAATTCAACAACTATTAACGCTTTTTTAATCTGTTATTTTGATAATTTTATCAAGCGTATAAAATTTGACGTCAATACTTTTCTTTAAATGGTTATGGCCAATATTGCTACAATCTTCTGACATAAAATGAGTCAATTATAATCTATTTTCGTAAAATACATCAAGCATTATAAAATCATCTTGTTTTTATTTAGAGCTATAGTGCGATGTAAATAAAAAAGGGCATACCGATAAAGAACTTTAGTAAAGAGGTGAATGCTACTAGACCAAGAACACTTAATAATGGAGACCATGTTTTACGAATTTATTAATCTGTCGGTTCGTAAAAATGTTTAATTACATTTTTCACATAATTTTTAAAAAATATAGAAACACGTGTATATAAGTTCTATAACTAGCATCTTCTCAGGCACAATTGATCCGTATGACACACAAAAAAACACTTAATTACAAATTAAAAGTTATTGTGTAAAATAATACTAATTCATATATGAATAAATTGTTAGAAAAAAATCACCTCTAAAATACTATTGTCTTTGATAAATTAAGTGGATAAAATATCAGTACATGCCAAACAGATTAAATTTGCAGTTCCATTAAAATAATAACTATTGCAGAAAATAATGAGTAGAAAATATCTAACCACGAGACACCAAGATTTTACGTGAAAAATCCTCTAAAATTAAGAGGCAAAAATTACGGGACAACCTCCAAAAAATTTACTAGAATAATATGAGAGAATACAAAGATACCTTAATTTGAGTACAAACCCAAATTACTTCACCACAATAACTATGTGATGGAACCCAAATAAAATACCCTTTTATTTAAACTATCTTTCTCTCTCTCTCTATATATATTTTTCTAAAGCTTTAGAAAAACTTTCTTCCACCATTTCTCGGATGGGATTATTTTCATCCATCCTCCCGGATGGAATTTCTCTCACCCACTCTTTTCCTTTTCTCTCACTCTCGGATGAGAGCTTATATTTTGGTGTGTATAATCCCTCCTCATTTGCTGCCTCTTATAGCCGAATGAAAAGGAGGAGAAATAAATGCAGTTGGCATGAAAATCAACAGGCGGAGACGGAAGAAAAATTAATGGGCTGGTCATTAAATGGAGTGAGGACCTTTGACCAACAATCTCCCCCTCCGAACCCATTATAGGAGGTATTCACCATGACTTCGTCACTTGGAGTCGATTCCTGTGTCAAATCCAACTCTTAGAAACCACAACATTTCGTTGTCAACTCAATAGTAGACAAAGCAATACACTTTTATAACTTGAACTGCCATAACACGGCTCCCCCTGCAAAAGTAAACAAATATCCCGAAGTAGACTCCTTTTCTTCGAAACCTGCTATGTCTACTTTTGTATAACTTTTCAAGACTGAATTTGCACATCAAACCACAACTCCTCATTTGGAGTTAATCCCAACAAAGCCTTGACTCAACTCAAGCTTCTTGGAATTTATAACTTTCTTCACGTCCGACTTTATCTCATCGGTATGGCTCTTCTTGATGGGAGGATCTAACTTAAATTTGACAGATTTTTGCTTGTCAAATTCTTTCACAACCGCTTTGAATCTTGGCTGCGAGCTATCACTTTTCTTTTTCACTTTTGGTACCCAATTAAAGCGAAGAGCTTTCTTCTCATGGTTCTCATGCAAGGCTTTTCTTCTATTTTGCATGGCTTTGTACCATATCTTTTTTCGCCTAACTCCCCCATCTTTAACACCTTCCACATGCGCTTGTATTGTGTAAAAAATGCCTACCTTCTTTCCTCTAGTCACCACTAGAGACCCTTTAGTGAGCTTTCACTGACCTTCAGCAAAGAAAATGTTATAACCATTCTCATCAAGCTTACCAGTAGACATCAAATTAAGGCGGATATCCGAAACATGTCTGACTTCTCTAAGAATCAACATGCCACCATTGTTAGTATTCAGATAAATATCTCCAATTAATGCCGATAACCTTGGATGCACTACCATTTTCCATCCGTACATAACCAAAATCAAAACTAATATAGGATGTGAAGATCTCACCACGCGAAGTAACATGGAACGAAGCACCCAAATCAATAACTCATTCATTAACTTGACACTTAGTTTTACCTTCACTAACAATGGCTACATCAACGTCGGATAGATACACAATTGAGTCCTTATCTTCATCTTTTTTCTTAGACTGTTCCTTCTTTAAAAATCTGCACTCTCGCCTTATATGACCCGGTCTCTGGCAGTGAAAACAAATTATCTCTTTTCCTCTCAACTTTCTCATGGATTTGTCATCTTCAGGAGAGCTCTTCTCTCTATTTCTGCCGCTACTCTGCGCGACGAAAACTTGTGTCTCAAAATTCACACCTTGCTCATTTTCGTCTTGTCTCCTCATTATGAAGACTGTCCTTGACCATCTGCATAGTTATTTTTCCTTCTGAAGCTGAATTGCTTAAAGACACCACCAAAGTCTCCCAGCTGTTTGGCAACTAACTGAGAAACAAAAGAGCCTGAATCTCATCATCAAGGTTCAACTTTACGGTGGACAACTGGTTCACCAAACCTTGGAACTCACTCATATACTCCGACACACTGGTCCCGTCCTTGTACTTTAGATTCACAATTTTTCGAATGACAAAAATTTTATTTTGTGCATTCTTCTTCTCGTACATAGACTGTAGTGTTGTCCATAAAGCGTGAGCATCCGTTTCCTGCGAAACATGGTGGAACACACTTTGATCAATCCACTGCCGGATGTGACCAATAGTCTTCCTATTCATTTTATTCCAATCAGCCTCAGATTTATCATCGGGCTTCTGTCCCTTGAGCTCCAACGGATCATACAGATCTTTACAATAAAGGATATCCTCCATTCTGGGCTTCCAGATCAAAAAATTTGAAGAGGTCAATTTAATCATGGCTCCGACTGATTCCTCTATAAAATTTATCAAAAACAACAGAGCAAATAACCTTAGCTCTGATACCAGTTGTTGAAAAAAAATCACCTCCCAAATTCTGTTGTCTTTGATAAATTAAGTGGATAAAATATCAGCACATGCCAAACAGATTAAATTTACAGTTCCACTAAAATAATAATTACTGCAGGAAATAATGAGTAGAAAATATCTAACCACGAGACACCAAGATTTTACGTGAAAAAAACCCTCTAAAACTAAGAGGTAAAAATCACGGGACAACCTCCGAAAAATTCACTAGAATAATATGAGAGAATACAAAGATATCTTAATTTGAGTACAAACTCAAATTACTTCACCACAATAACTATGTGATGGAACCCAAATAAAACACCATTTTATTTGAACTATCTTTCTCTCTCACTATTTTTCTAAAGTTTTAGAAAATCTTTCTTCCACCCTTTCCTGAATGGGATTACTTTAATTCATCCTCTTCGTATGGGATTTCTCTCAACCACCCTTTTCTTTTTCTTTCACTCTCGGATGAGAGCTTATATTTTGGTGTGTATAATCCCTCCTCATTTGCTGCCTTTTATAGCCGAATGAAAAGGAGGAGAAATAAATGCAGTTGACATAAAAATCAACGGCCAGGGACAGAAGAAAAATCAATGGGCTGGTCATTAAATGGAGTGAGGACCTTTGACTAACATAAATTCAATTCAACAAATGAAATATTTATGAATTAGACGAAGCACGTGTACAGCTTCACAAAGAAAATGTTATTTTTACATAAAAATATATTTGTTAAAAATATTATGAAATAAAATAAAAATATAAAAGTATTTCTAATTTTAAAATAGAATAAAAAAATACGCATCTCTAGTTTTAAAATAAGAAAAAAATGTATGTATACAGCTGTGTAATATGCAGTCGGTTATGGCGACAGTTTCATCCGTCGTCATAACTATTTTGGGATACAGCGACGGGTTAACCGTCGTCATAGCTCAAAAAATCCGTCGGCATAGACCGATTATATAATACACATGTGTGTATATACATACAGCTTTTTAAAATATATGTAGGTCTCTATTTTGGAACGGATCTATTCTGAGTAACGAAAATATATATATTCTTCTACTACTTCTATCCATTTTGATAAGCATTATTCTGCACAATTGTAATTATTATTATTTTAACATTTGAAGATGGCTTAGTAGTAAACATCTAAAATCTCATCTTGCCATAAAATATAAAGTAATATGTGAGGACAAATTAGGATAGTAAATGTGTTTTCGAACTTTTTTTCAAGAACGTGAGAGGGTTTAAATCAATGAATATTATATGGTATCAAATTTCTTTTTATAGGATAATATGGGTTATAGATATTTGTTGTCTGGTAAATCATTAAGGTTTACAAGTGATAGAGTTTGAAAATGACTATTTTGAACACACTAATTTAATAGCTTTGAGTGAAAAATAATTGTCTACATGGATACTACGTATTTTGGAGTGAGTTGACATTTCAAATTTGTAGCAACAATGCTAATTTCACATTAAAAACAATCACATAATACTCACATACATACTGTGAGCTCGCGCTTGACTTGTAAGGCCCATAATATTTATATGTATAAATATTATGTGACCTTTTATTATGTGATAATAACATTATTTAATTTGTAACGGTTGGGGTTACAACAAAAGTAACCGTCAAAAACATCCATCTTTATACTAGTAAGATAGATGAGCCCAAAAAAGTACACCAAAAATATAGATTTTTGACAAAAGAATCTTATAAAATGATGTCACAAAATATAATTAATTAATGATATATGGGTGAACCTAATAATAATAACTTACAATTAATTAAATCATTTTACATACATCTTTTGTAATTGTTTTTTGTCATTAAAATATTATCGTAAAAATTATTTTCCCTTCCCCCCTCCCAAAAAAAAAAGATTGAATCCTACTAAGTATAAGGGTGTAAATGAGTCAAACAAAAGCGAACAGATAGCTAATTGAATTCGACTCGAAAAGTTAAATTCATATTCGAATTCGAATTGTATTTAAAAAATTCTACTCAGATTTGACTCGATTTTAATATTTATTACTCGAATTCGATCTGACTCGTATCGAATTATATTCAAACTACTCACAAGCTTCAAATTCAAGCTCGAATTCGAGTCTCCACATAACAACTAGTTTTATAATAAATATAATTATAAATTAAATTTGTTATTTTACTTAGAAATGATAAAATATATTTACTATTACACTTTATAAATATAGAATCACAATTAAAATTAAAAATAAAACAAAGTAATAATAAGTAATTAACCTAATTTGATTTAATTTTGTATATATTATAAGAGAATGTATCGAGTATCTAATTGAATCTAATCAATCGAGTATGTATCGAATCACAATTAAGAATTCGAGTAGTTTAAAACTTAAATGAGTCGAGTATAACATTGCTCAGATTATACTCATATTTTTATTCGAATTAATTTTTATGCTCATATTTGGATCATATTATTAACGAATCCGAGTTTTGCTCATATATTTTTGAATCGAGTCCAAACTGTTTGGCCCGTTTACAGCCTTACTCAAGTATTTAAGTCTTGCTGCCGATTTACAATTGCGAAACTTATCAATACATGAGATTAATATGAATTATAGGAGGATCTCACTTATTACACATCCATCCAAAAAGGATACTACTAATACTTATCCACGTAACTGACAACCAAAAAATCAACATAAACATTCACAATGTATATTATTTTTCTAAGTATTTATACGTAAACTATCTTTCTAGAACATTTTGCATTTGAATTGAATTAAGTTTTATAGGCAATTAAATAATATACTTTAAACATCTTTTATTGTAATAGAATAAAAAGAAATTGATATTTTCATAAAATTTTTAATAATTTCAAAAAACTCTTAATCACATGAATATTTCATGTTAATCACAACTTATAATCAATATTTTCATAACTTATAATCAATTTTTTTATTGACAAAAATGTCAAAAAAATTCGGTCGAAATAATTATTCTCTAAAATAATATCTACAATGTCGAGGCCCAATTCTGAGCCGAATAAACATGTACAACTCGGTTGAGCGAGCAAGTTGCGGTAGTACAGAGTCTGATCATTTTACAGCCTTGCTATTAGACCATTTCGAACTGTGTTTGTAAGTTTTTTAAGAGAAAAGGAAAAAAAGGGAGGAAAATAATTAAAATTAATTTAAATCAAATGTTTATAAGATTTTTTTAGGGAGGAAAAAGAAGGAATTTGGAGGTAAATTTGATTTATTTTTTGCTCAAAACTTTTTCTCCTAGTGAGGATTAGAGGGATAAGAAAGTTAGATATTTAATATTACCTAGCTATGTCGACGCCGGGGTGAAATTTTCTCGCTATCGTTCCCTTTGTGTTTTGTTAGGTTGATTTATTTTATTTAAAGGGTTAGATTTTAGGAAAAGACCAACATATATGTCGACAATTTTGAAAAGATTGATTTTAATGCGATTGGGTCGAATTAGACAGAGTTGCCAGTTGGTATGATTTCTTAAGGATGTACCAACTCATCTGAATTTTTGAAAGGTTTTTCGCAGTATGACCCAATATATGACTCCGTTTAATTAGTCTGAAACCCAATATTCATAAAGTTCGGCGGCTTAATTGCTTAAGCGAAAAGAAGATGTTAGACACTCCCGACTTCTGTGAAACACGGTTACAGCATCTTTTTCATTTTCTAGACATGAAGTGTGTGATTTTAATTATGAAAAGTTGCTTGAGTGCTTTATTTTGAAAGAAGTGTCGTGTCTTTTTGGACCTATGTACAAAGAATTTGATTTGAAGAAAAGTTTGTTTTTAGATTAAACATATGAAAGTGATATTTTGAAAAATTGATTTTCAAACCCTTCACCAAATAGGAATCGAGGCCCTTTGATACTTTCGATTTTAACTAGAAGCGACTTCGTCTGATTTTATTTAGGATGCGAAGCATCTTTGATGACGAAATTGAAACTATTAACTATAAAGGTCGTGCTCCTTGTGGGCATGAAAGTCATCGAAGCAAGTCCGAGCACCTACAACCATGATTTTCACTATTATGCAGCCTTAAATTTGAATACCGTTTTAAGGCCCAAAATTACATGTATAATGGATTGCAAGCTGATAGTACAACTTAAACAAGTTCATCACGGGAACCGAGTTAAGCTTCATTGATTGAATCTTCAACCGTATGGTTCCTAGTGTGACGCCCCAAAAATAGGTATACATCACTCATTCTGAGTCGCTAAATACATGGTACAAAATACAACTATAACTTAATTATACAACTGTCGTGTAAAATACGACAAAACATAGCTGAGAATTTTAACACGAATATTGTCTTCTAGACAATATTCAAACTCAAATTCAATATCGTTACAATTATTATCACACTATTTCACAGAATAGTGTGTGAGACCCCAAATTTTATAAAATGAAAGTATTTAATTTTCTTATAATTATTATGTTATTTAGTAAATGGTTAAGTTGATAAAAGGATAAAAGTTAAGGGTGATATGTGAAAATTGTGCAAAGTAAGTAAGTTGATATAGAATATTCTTTTTGCCGAGGAATATCCGTACGACGGCACAATCATTGGTGGACCCCCCAACGAAAGTATTGTCGTAGTTAGAAAACGACATAATTATCTTTTTATAAAAATAACGGCGGAGGTGTTACCGTTAAAACTGTTGAACTACCCGGTAGTAAAAGTACAGTAATACGCGTGGTTGCATAGTAGTACACGGTATTGATTATTGATGCTTACGTGAGAAGTCACTCAGTTATACTCAGTAATTGTTGTAGTAATTGTTGCATCATATCTCTCATATTATTGATTCAATTATTGTCACAGTATCATCTGCATAATATGATATATTATTAAATCAATAATTGGGATGACAAAGTTATTCATATTATTATTTACAATATTGACAATGTCTAGAAGTTCTGTCAAGGAGATGTTTGGTCACCTAATTGCGCGCCAATAAGGAGAAATCTTTATCGGAAAATCCCCTCTTTCCTGGGAACGACCTGGTTGTTAAATATTGTGAATTATAATATTAATGATGAATAAGTTCGTGTTGATTAAAGATAAAATTGATAGTTCCATTATGTGGGAATTAATAATGTTAGTAGAAATCGATATTTATTTTGATAATAATTGATATCTGGAGGTTATATTGACCAATCGGGTATTCGGGACACTTTTCGTGTCGGAGTACTATTCACGAGTTACTATTTACCCGGTTATTATTCACTCTAGTATTATTCACTTGAGTATTTAAGACACTTTTTGTGTCGGGGTACTATTCCCGAAGTACTATTCATGGGATACTATTCACCCGAAAAATATATTTCTTTTCGGTCCAATTCATTTTTGAGTACAATATTATTCCATGAGAAGATGTGATAATTTTTCAGATAGTTGGTTGAAATTATAATAGTAAATCAATATGGATCGTTGATTTAAAGTTTTAATAGTAACTTGTCCCTTCGGTTTTTCAAGAGTTACTTGTCCCTTCGATTTTCCAAGAGTTACTTGTCTCTTCGGTATTCCAAGAGTTAATTGCCCCTTCGCAAATAGTAGTTGTCTCTTCAATATTATCAGGAGTCATTTTGACCATTCGTTAATACCAAGAGCTACTTTCAGTTCTTCTATAAATAGAAGCTCATTCCTTTATTATTTCTTACGAATTCACTAAAACTCTAGAAAGAGAAACTATAGAGAGAAAGAAGAAAAGTATTCTGCTACTTCACTACTCCAGTATTCAGTTTTTGTAAGGTAAGGGATATTATTTGTTGTACTCGTAAGGGGTATTATTTCTTTCGTATTCATGAAGAGAGTTTCTGTTATTTCATTCTTTATTATTATGTTGGAATAACATGTCTATGCGAAGTACCGCATACATGGTGAAATTCTTATGTTATTCCATTCTTTATTATTATGTTGGAATAACCTGTCTATGCGAAGAACCTCATACATGGTGTAATTCTTCTGTTATTCCATTCTTTATTATTATGTTGGAATAACATGTCTATGCGAAGTACCGCATAAATGGTGAAATTCTTCTGTTATTCTATTTTTTATTATTATGTTGGAATAACCTGTTTATGCGAAGTACCACATACATGGTGAAATTCTTCTGTTATTCCATTCTTTATTATTCTGTTGGAATAACCTGTCTGTGCGGTCTATCGCATGCCTGGTGAATTCTGTTGATATTCCATTCTTTATTATTCTGTTGAAATATCCTGTCAGTGCAGATTACGCATGACCTGGTTCCATTTTTTATTATTCTGTTGGAATATCTTGTCTGTGCGGAATACGCATGACCTGGTTCCATTCTTTATTATTTTGTTAGAATATCCTGTCTGTGCGGATTACGCATGACCTGGTTCCATTCTTTATTATTTTGTTGGAATAATATGTTTATGTGGATTACCACATGGATGGTGAATGATCCTTCGTATTCATTCCTTATTAAATTGTGGAGATGATCTGTCTACGTGGATTACCGCATGGCGGGCGAAAATTCATTTACAGTTTCATATATTCTATTATACTCAGTTGGTTAAAGTTTTGGCTTCTATACTCTATGAAATTAGTGGAATATCTTTGATATTTGCGCTTCATCCAGTATCTTTTCATGAAAATATTCTTCTGAGCATTCTTGAATTTTACTCTACAAAGCAGTATCATGTTGACAATTTGAACGTTATTGGTTCCTGGATAACTTAATTTATAAATCTTTAAAATTTATTCTTGAACTTGTTTTATTGAATTATTATGTCATTGTCATCATCCTCATGCTTATATTGTGATGAAAGTCATCTTTGGCTTACATGCATAGATGTACTTGGTATGATTATGACCAGGGATTATTCGATATAATCATAACCGTAATGTGACGAATGATGTGGTAAAACTCCTCATTGGCCTGTAGTTCATTGGTGGACAATTGTTGGTATGATTATGACCAGGGATTATTCGGTATAGTCATGACCATTGATAATTACATGAATATCCTTGGTCGTGGATCAGGGATGATTTGATTTTATTTATTAAGCTGAGTCTCAGCGATAAAGTTGATGAAAAACTTTTTAAATCATAGAAGATAGTAGATTTTATACTTTACTTGACTATTCTAATGAATTGCTTATTCCGCTGCAATTTTTGATCTAAAACTTGTTGTCTATTATATTCTATCAGTTGTTATACTGTTGAAGGCTAATGATAACTTATTCTGCAATATCTTAGTCATAATATTTTTTACTAGGCTAGTTGAGCTCACCCTTTTGCTTTCATTGTTCTCTTCAGGAAATGAGAACGTAGCTGGGACTAGTCGGGGAATAGAGTGATGGTCCTAGATGGTGCATTAGTAGTCCTCACTATTCTGTGAAATAGTGTGATAATAAATGTAATAAGGACTCTATTGAGTGTGAATATTGTCTAGATGATAATATTTGTATTAAAACTCACAGCCTATATTTTGTCGTATTTTACACGACTGTTATATAATTAGTTTGTATTTGTATTCAGTACCTTCTATCTGGCGACCCAAGATGGGTGATGCATACTTATTTTGGGGGCGTCACAAGTGAGTACTACTAAAACAACCATCTGGACCGTCAATCCATTCTTTGACTAGTCCCAGCTATTTTCTCATTTCCTTAAGAGAGCAGTGAAAGAAAAGGGTGAGCTCAACTAGCCCAATAAGAAATATTATGACTAAGATAATGCAGAATAAATTATCCTTAGCCTTCAACAGTATAACAACTGATTGAATACAATAGACAACAAGTTTTAGATCAATAACTGCAGCGGAATAAACAATCCATTAAAAGAGTCAAGTAGAGCATGATATCTTCTATCTTCTATGATTTAAATGTTTACCATTAATTTTATCACTGAGACTCAACTTAATAAATAATCCACATCACTGAATTATCTATGCACTACGGGCCAAGGATATTCATTAGTATCACGACCACAAATTATCCATACACTACGAGCCAAGGATATTCGTTTTTTCACCAATGGTCATGATCATGTCAAACAATAATTCATCTTTGCACCCTTGGCCGAAGAGAACGCATGGTTATGATCATACTAACATCTGTCCATCAATGCACTACGAGTCAATGAGGACTTTTACCACATCATTTGTAACATTACAAGTCATGATTATACCGAATAATCCAAGGTCATAATCATACCAATCAACAGTCCATATATGCACTACGGCCAAAGATGACTTTCATCACAATATAAGCATGAGGATGATGACAATGATATAAGAATTCAATTAAATGAAAGCAAATAATATATATATTTTTAAAGATTTATAATTTAATTTATCCAAAATTCAATAATATCCAAATTGTCAACATGATACTACTTTGTGAAGTAAAATTCAAGAATAATATTGTATCAAAAATGATTTGAACCGAAAAGAAATTAATTTTTATCATGAATAGTACTTCATAAATAGTACCCCGTGAATAGTACTTTGTGAATAGTACCGTACGTATGAATAGTGCCGTATAAATGAATAGTACCCATGAATAATACTCCGGCATGAAAAGCTTAAAATTTAACAAGAATGTTCAGAAAAATATCCTTGTGAAACGATACTAGATGAAGCGCAAATTTTAAGGATATCCTACTAATTTTATGGAGTATAGAAATAATACTTCAACAAAATGAGTGTAGAAGTAGGGATACGAAATGAAATAATATTACTTACATACTACAGAGTATGGAAGAAAATATTATTTCATACGAATATTGAACAAAATAATATCTCTTACGAATAAGAAATAAATAGCATCCCTTACCTTAGAAGAAGACTGGATACTGGAATAGTGAAGCAGCAGAATACTCTTCTTTTTCTTCTCTATAGCTTATATCTCTATAAATGCTCTTGTGAGTCTTAGTGAATTGGTGAGAATGAAAAAAGAATGAGCATATATATATAGGAAGACATAATTTCAATAATTGCACGTTTTGGGGCTCGAATTATTACAGTATAGTACCTTTATCTTTTCTTCTATTTTTAATTTAGTCCTACAAGTATTATCAAACTTGCACCACCTCCCCTAATAGTACATGCATGTGAATCAATAGTTTCATTTATGTGAACAAATAGTTATATGCATGTGAACTAATAACAATTAATTGCTCATTTATTTGATTAGTTGTCCGTTTAGTCAATTTAACCTCCAGAAATCAATTATTATCAAAAATAAATGTCAATCCCAACACAATAAAAATATCAATTTTATCTTTAATCAACACGAACCTCTCCTCGACATTCCCAAGAAAGAGGGGGCTTTCCGATAAGGATTTCTCCCTATTGGCGCGCAATTAGGTGACCAAACCTCTCCTCGACAGAACTTTCTAGACATCGTCAATATTGTAAATAATAATATGAATAACTTTATCGTCTCAATTATTGATTTAATAATATAAAATATTATACAAATGATACTGTGACAATAATTGAATCAATAATATGAGAGATATTATGCAGCAATTACTGTAACAATAATTGAGTATAACTTAGTGAGTTCTCACGTAAGCATCAATTGTGACGCCCCCAGAATAGGTATACAACACCCATTCTAAGTCGCCAAATACATGGTACAGAAAGCAACCTACAACTTCAATAATACAATTGTCGTGCAAAATACGACAACACATACTGTGAGTTTAAATACAAATATTGTCTTCTAGACAATATCCACACTCAAATAAATCCTCATTACAATTATTCAAACACTATTTTACAGAAATAGTGAGGACTGCTAATACATCTTTCTAGAACCATCACTCCATACCCCGACTAGATCCTGCTATGTTCTCACCTCCTGAGAAGAAAAATGGAACAAAAAGGAAAAGGGTGAGCTCAACTAGCCCAGTAAAGAATATTATGACTAAGATAATATACAACGAATTATCGTTAGTCTTCAACAGGGAAAAATCTGATAAAATATAATCGACAACAAGTTTTAGATCAACAACTGCAGCGGAAACAGCAAACCATTAGAAGAGTCAAGTAGAGAAAGAATTCTACTATCTTCTAAGATTTAAAAGTCCATCATCAATATTTTATTCCTGTAACATCAATTAATAATCATCTTTAACCAAATATTCATCTTTGCACTACAGGCCAAAGATATTCATTTGTATCATCAGTCGGTCATGTTCATCTCAACACCTGTTCATCTTTGCACTACAGGCCAAAGATATTCATCAAGTAATTATACATCTTTGCACTACAGGCCAAAGATATTCAGTAATATCATCATTTAGGACTGAGGATGATGAAAAATATCTTAAAGAGAACGAATCCAATGAGACAGAAGGACAAATAGTAGGGATTCGTATAACAGTTTATCCAAGATCAATAATACTTCATAATAATCAATTGTGAAGCAGAATTCAAAAATAAAGATCAAAACATGGATACAATCAAAGATAGTAACCATAATAGACATCTTGGACAAAAAGGGAAAATTTTATTTTTCGGTGAATAGTGCCGTATTCGTGAATAGTGTCGTATACGTGAATAGTGCCGTATACGTAAATAGTAACCCCGACACAAAAAGTTCCAAATTTGATAAAAACTCATATCAATATTTCAGCATAATGATATTGAAGAAAATAATATCATTAAGAAGAAAATAATATCCCTTACCTCAAAATATCAGTACTTCTGGTCGGAATACCGGTATAAGGCTGAAAGAAACTTGCTCTGATGAATAGAAACTCTCAAAGTATCTAAATACTCACAAAATACACTCAATAATCTAGAGAGAGAAAGAGAGAAAACTTGTTTCTGGTGTGATTTTCAATTCTAACTTAGCCCTCTATTTATAGGAAAATTTTGGTAGGTTTGACCTGCAACCTGATGGCTTTACCTGCTACTATTCCCACCCACCACATTTGAAATATAATTCAGCACATTTCTTCACCAACCACAAGTGGGGCCCACCAATTCTAGAATTTTCCATCAAAATGATAAACTCCGAAAATTCAACAATTTCTGAACCAGTCATCTTGTAAAATTCGTAATAAATCATACGTTCATTTTTAACGGTTCAAAATTTGTGGACATATACTCAACTTATATATGTATAACATATCCAAAAATTACCACGATCCAACGGTCGGATTAAAAATTATAACCCCCGCAAACTATCTCAAAAACCCTGATTTTTAATACCTCCATTCCGACAAAAATACTGACAAAAACCTCAACATTAACTCCTTCATTTTTAACCACAAAAATATATCCCTCATTTATATCCACATAAAATAAATATTTCCTTATCATATGAATCAATAATTAATTATTCACAAATAATATTACAGAATCACATTTATGACAACCAGGCCGTTCCCAGGAAAGAGGGGGCTTTCCAATAAGGATTTCTCCTTACTGGCGCGCAATTAGATGACCAAACCTCTCCTTAGACAGAACTTTCTAGACATTGTCAATAATGTTATCTAATAATATTATTCAAATAATATGAATTATTGATCTGATAATGGGAAATACTGTGCAGTAACAATTATTGAAACAACAATAATATAAAATATCAATGCAGCAATTATTGAATCAATAAAATAAAATATTGAACAGTAATCACTGTAACAATTATTGAGTAGTGTCTTTTTACGTACGAATCAATAATTCAACTATACTGTGCAATCCGTGTGCTACTGTGCAACCACGCGTTATTACTGTATTTTTAACCACCGGGTATTTAAACAGTATTAACGGTAACAACTACGCCGTTATTTATAAACAACTTATACTTGTCGTTTTCTTCATCCAATCGCTTTCCGTTATGGGGCCCACACAAGGCTGCGTCGTCGTACGAATATTCCCCGACAGCAAGAATATTCCACGACCAACCGAATATTCACCGACCAAAAATAAATATTTTATAACCACTTGCTTATTTTGCAAAATTTGCACATTTCACCCATAACCAAAGTATTATATCAAATTAACCCCTTATTATTCACAATAATATTTAGAGAAAATTTGATTTTATTCATTAATAAGTTGGGGTCTTACAACCTCCCCTCCTTATGAAATTTCGTCCTCGAAATTGACGTACGTACCTGATGTTTCAAAAAGGTGAGGATACCTCGCTTTCATTTCTGATTCCAACTCCCAGGTCATTTCTTCAATAGCATGGTTTTTCCACAAAACCTTAACTTGTGGTATAACCTTCGTGCGTAGGACATGCTCTTTCCTATCCAAGATCTTAACAGGTACCTCCTCGTACGTTAAATCTTCAGCTATCTCGTCTGGTTCTAACTCAATAATGTGGTTCGGGTCTTTAACATATTTACGAAGCATAGATATGTGAAAAACATTATGAACACGAGACATGCTTGGAGGTAATGCGAGTCTATATGCCACATTTCCTATTCGCTCAAGAATCTCAAATGGACCAACAAATCTTGGATTGAGCTTTCCTCTCTTCCCAAATCTTGTAACTCCCTTCCATGGTGCAACACGTAACAATACATGATCCCCAATATTAAATTCCACGTCCTTCCGATGAAGATCCGCATAACTCTTTTGTCGATCCTGTGCCGTTTGTATACGTTGTCGAATCGTTTGGATCTTCTCTGTAGTAATGCGTACCAATTCTGGTCCCAACAATGTTGCTTCACCCACCTCGTCCCAGCATACTGGAGAACGACATTTTCTTCCATACAACGCCTCAAATGGAGCCATACCTATGCTCGCCTGATAACTGTTGTTGTAGGAGAATTCCACCAATGGTAGGTACTTATCCCAACTCCCTTTGAGATCTAAGACACAAAGTCTTAATAGATCTTCAAGAGTTTGAATAGTCCTCTCTGATTGTCCGTCCGTTTGAGGATGGTATGCTGAACTGAATCGTAAATCCGTGCCCATAGCTTTCTGCAAGCTAACCCAAAATCGTGAAGTGAATCTTGGGTCACGATCCGAAACTATGGATACTGGCATGCCATGCAATCTCACAATCTCGTTCACGTACATACTAGCAAGACGTTCAAGGGAATAAGTCTCACGTATCGGCAAGAAATGAGCGGACTTGGTTAATCTATCAACAATAACCCAAATCGCATCTATGCCTTGAGAAACCTTGGGAAGACCTGTAACAAAATCCATAGTAATGTGTTCCCACTTCCATTTCGGGATCTCAAGTGGTTGCAATGGACCCTTTGGCACTTGATGCTCCCCCTTTACACGTTGACAAGTTAAACACCTCGAGATAAACTCCGCGATCTCTCTTTTCATATTGCTCCACCAAAATGTATGTCGAAGATCGTGATACATTTTGGTACTCCCAGGATGGATTGCAAACGGTGTGTTGTGTGCCTCCATCATTATTCTATGCTTCAAGTCAAAATCGTTAGGAACACAAAGTCTGGAGTTGACTCGAAGTATTCCTTCTTCATCGATTCTTGCTTCTGGAATAGCACCTTCTTGCACTTTCTTCTTCATACGCATCAGCTCTATATCCGTAGCTTGAGCAGCTTTAACTTTATCGATTAAAGTCGGTTCTACTCGTATATTTGATATCATCATGTGGGTACTTGGAGCCTTCATCTCTATCTCCATCCTTTGCAAGTCATACAAAATGGGCCTTTGTGTTAAAAATATTGCACTCGTACCCGCATATGATCTTCTACTCAATGCGTCAGCTACTACGTTTGCTTTTCCAGGATGGTATTGGATGGTATGATCGTAATCTTTCAACAGCTCAAGCCAACGTCGTTGCCGCATGTTGAGTTCCTTTTGGGTGAAGAAATATTTGAGGCTTTTATGATCTGTATAGATCTCCACTTTCTCCCCATACAGGTAGTGTCTCCAGATCTTCAACGCAAAAACGACTGCTGCCAACTCCAAATCATGAGTAGGATAATTCCTCTCATATTCTTTGAGTTGTCGTGAGGCATAGGCTATGACTTTCCCATGTTGCATGAGAACACATCCTAACCCTTTGCCTGAAGCATCGCTGTAGATAACAAATCCATCCGAACCAGATGGTATTGTCAAAACAGGTGCCGAAATGAGTCTCCTCTTGAGTTCTTGGAAACTCTTCTCGCATTCCTCACTCCATACGAATTTTGTATCTTTCCGAGTCAGCTGAGTTAACGGAGTAGCGATTCGAGAAAATCCTTCCACAAATCTCCGATAATAACCAGCTAAGCCCAGAAAGCTACGTACTTCGGTTACCGACTTCGGTTGCTCCCAACTTTGTATGGCTTCAATCTTCGCCGGGTCGACAGATACTCCATGTTTTGACACCACGTGCCCAAGGAATGCTACTTCCTCAAGCCAGAACTCGCATTTCTTCAGTTTGGCATATAGCTTGTTTTCACGAAGCCTTTGCAGTACCAGCTTCAAATG
Source organism: Panax notoginseng (assembly GCA_016801055.1). NCBI lineage: Eukaryota > Viridiplantae > Streptophyta > Magnoliopsida > Apiales > Araliaceae > Panax > Panax notoginseng. Next base: position 253,121,542 of record CM029012.1, read on the forward strand.
GCGCTCATGATCTTCACGGCTTTTGGAATAGATGAGGATGTCATCAATAAAGACAACAACGAACTGATCCAAATATTCTTTGAATACACGGTTCATCATATCCATGAAGGCAGCAGGAGCATTAGTCAATCCAAAAGACATTACTAAGAATTCATAATGCCCGTACCGAGTTCTGAAGGCAGTCTTTGGAATATCCTCAGTTTTAATCTTCAGCTGATGATATCCAGAACGAAGATCGATCTTTGAAAAGAATTGTGCTCCTTGCAACTGGTCAAACAGGTCATCAATGCGAGGTAGCGGATACCTATTCTTGATGGTGACATGGTTCAATTCTCGATAGTCAATACAAAGTCGCATACTCCCGTCTTTCTTCTTTACGAATAAAACAGGAGCACCCCAAGGAGACGTACTAGGACGAATAAAACCGATGTCCAACAACTCCTGTAGTTGGACTTTTAACTCCTGAAGTTCAATAGGAGCCATTCGATATGGGGTTTTAGAAATGGGCTTTGTACCGGGTTCAAGGTCAATAAAGAATTCAATTTCTCGTTCCGGGGGTAGACCGGGAAGTTCTTCAGGAAATACATCGGAAAATTCTCTAACAATAGAAATATTATTCAAATCTGACTTGTCTTTGTTCAAATCCATAACATGGGCTAAGAAAGCTTGACATCCGTTTTTCAATAAACGAATAGCTTTGTGGCTTGATATGACAGTGACTGATTTTAGTGGTTTAGTAGTTTGAATTCGTATGACAGGTTGGTTAGGAATATGAAAACTAACAACCTTACGAAAACAATCAATTTTAGCATGATGAGTGGTTAACCAATCAATTCCTAAAATCACATCAAAAGCAAGTATCTTTAAAGAGATAAGATCAACAGGTAATGTGATAGTGCCAACTTGGATCATGCAAGATTTATAAACTGTAGATGTAACGAAGGTTTCACCCAACGGAGTTTCAACAGATAAGTTAAAGTCCAATTTCTCCGGAGTCAAGTTTAAACGTTGAGCACAAGCAGGAGAGATAAAAGAATGGGTAGAACCGGTATCTAGTAAAGTATAAACTTCGCAAGAATTCAAGATTAGCTTACCCGTGATCACCTCGTTCGGGTTTCTCACGTTTTGGCCAGTTACGACAAACGCTCTTCCAGGAACCGCTGATTTCGCCTTATCCGGGACAGCCCTTGGAATCACCACTCCCGCTGAACTTGGTTTCGCTATAGTACAATCTCGAGCGATGTGGCCTTCCTTCCCACAGTTGTAACACACCTTGGATTGTTGTGGACAGTTTGGGCTGATATGTCCCTCTTTCCCGCATTTGTAACATCTAACTGGCGGTCGTTCTCCTCCCCTAAAATTTGTTGTTGGTGCTGGTGCTGGTGCTGATGTCTTCCCGTCATTGTTGAATCTCCTCTTTCTGAAATTTCCACTTGACTCACCTCTCCTATTATCATGGCCACGATGACCACCCGAGTGGTTACCGCCTTTGTTCGTATTTTTCCCTCCTCGTTGGTTATCATCGCTCTGATGATTGCTGTCACCGGTATGACCCTGGTTGTGGTCCCTCGGTTGAGTATACTCATTATCTCTCTCTAATAATTGGGCCCTGTTGACAACGTCTGAATACAGAGAAAATTTATGAGAGATAAGGTATTGACGAATCTCAGGTTTTAAACCTCTCAGAAACATCCGCGTCATTCGTTCCTCATTTTCGACCAAATGAGGTGCAAACCTGGATAACTCTGCAAACTTCGCCTCGTACTGGGACACCGTCATGTTGTTTTGTTCCAGTCTAATAAACTCAACCTCCTTCATATGACGAATACTTTCAGGAAAGTACTTGTCATTGAACAGTTTTTGAAATGTTTCCCAGGACATGTTGAGTGCGTCAGGCTGGGTACGCTTCACAGACTCCCACCAGTAGTCTGCCTCACCGCGGAACATAAATGTGGCGAATGGAACCTTCTGTTCCTCCGTGCATCCCAAGACATCAAATATCTTGGTAATTTGCTTGACCCACGTTTTCGCCATGATCGGATCCGGCTTTCCCTTAAATTCTGGTGGTCCCAATTCTTTGAACTGCTTAGCTGTGACAAACCGCGCGTTGTTATCATTTCCACCCGTATTCTGCACACGAGTCTCCCTCGTCTGATTTTGCATGAACTGCAAAAAGCTCCTAAACATTCCATCATTCATCGTTTGCTCGGTAACGTTGTTTACAGGAGGAATATTGCCTTCCTGTTGCACGTTCCCCTGGGTAGTGATCAAAGGTGTCTCCACGGTCTGATTTACTCCATTATTAACGTTCTCAGCTGCCATTCTTAAATACTGCCATAAAACAAGGGTTAATAGTCATGTCATATATTATCCCTATACTCTGACCGACCAAATAAACACCAAATAAACTTAGTCAGGTCATACTAGCGAAGGAATTCCCCGTCTCTCCCCTCCTAGTTCTTGTCTCACATCTCAGCCAGGGATCATATCCCTAAGCTCTGATACCAACTGTGACGCCCCCAGAATAGGTATACAACACCCATTCTGAGTCGCCAAATACATGGTACAGAAAGCAAACTACAACTTCAATAATACAATTGTCGTGCAAAATACGACAACACATACTGTGAGTTTAAATACAAATATTGTCTTCTAGACAATATCCACACTCAAATAAATCCTCATTACAATTATTCAAACACTATTTTACAGAAATAGTGAGGACTGCTAATACATCTTTCTAGAACCATCACTCCATACCCCGACTAGATCCTGCTATGTTCTCACCTCCTGAGAAGAAAAATGGAACAAAAAGGAAAAGGGTGAGCTCAACTAGCCCAGTAAAGAATATTATGACTAAGATAATATACAACAAATTATCGTTAGTCTTCAACAGGGAAAAATCTGATAAAATATAATCGACAACAAGTTTTAGATCAACAACTGCAGCGGAAACAGCAAACCATTAGAAGAGTCAAGTAGAGAAAGAATTCTACTATCTTCTAAGATTTAAAAGTCCATCATCAATATTTTATCCCTGTAACATCAATTAATAATCATCTTTAACCAAATATTCATCTTTGCACTACAGGCCAAAGATATTCATTTGTATCATCAGTCGGTCATGTTCATCTCAACACCTGTTCATCTTTGCACTACAGGCCAAAGATATTCATCAAGTAATTATACATCTTTGCACTACAGGCCAAAGATATTCAGTAATATCATCATTTAGGACTGAGGATGATGAAAAATATCTTAAAGAGAACGAATCCAATGAGACAGAAGGACAAATAGTAGGGATTCGTATAACAGTTTATCCAAGATCAATAATACTTCATAATAATCAATTGTGAAGCAGAATTCAAAAATAAAGATCAAAACATGGATACAATCAAAGATAGTAACCATAATAGACATCTTGGACAAAAAGGGAAAATTTTATTTTTCGGTGAATAGTGCCGTATTCGTGAATAGTGCCGTATACGTGAATAGTGCCGTATACGTGAATAGTAACCCCGACACAAAAAGTTCCAAATTTGATAAAAACTCATATCAATATTTCAGCATAATGATATTGAAGAAAATAATATCATTAAGAAGAAAATAATATCCCTTACCTCAAAATATCAGTACTTCTGGTCGGAATACCGGTATAAGGCTGAAAGAAACTTGCTCTGATGAATAGAAACTCTCAAAGTATCTAAATACTCACAAAATACACTCAATAATCTAGAGAGAGAAAGAGAGAAAACTTGTTTCTGGTGTGATTTTCAATTCTAACTTAGCCCTCTATTTATAGGAAAATTTTGGTAGGTTTGACCTGCAACCTGATGGCTTTACCTGCTACTATTCCCACCCACCACATTTGAAATATAATTCAGCACATTTCTTCACCAACCACAAGTGGGGCCCACCAATTCTAGAATTTTCCATCAAAATGATAAACTCCGAAAATTCAACAATTTCTGAACCAGTCATCTTGTAAAATTCGTAATAAATCATACGTTCATTTTTAACGGTTCAAAATTTGTGGACATATACTCAACTTATATATGTATAACATATCCAAAAATTACCACGATCCAACGGTCGGATTAAAAATTATAACCCCCGCAAACTATCTCAAAAACCCTGATTTTTAATACCTCCATTCCGACAAAAATACTGACAAAAACCTCAACATTAACTCCTTCATTTTTAACCACAAAAATATATCCCTCATTTATATCCACATAAAATAAATATTTCCTTATCATATGAATCAATAATTAATTATTCACAAATAATATTACAGAATCACATTTATGACAACCAGGCCGTTCCCAGGAAAGAGGGGGCTTTCCAATAAGGATTTCTCCTTACTGGCGCGCAATTAGATGACCAAACCTCTCCTTAGACAGAACTTTCTAGACATTGTCAATAATGTTATCTAATAATATTATTCAAATAATATGAATTATTGATCTGATAATGGGAAATACTGTGCAGTAACAATTATTGAAACAACAATAATATGAAATATCAATGCAGCAATTATTGAACCAATAAAATAAAATATTGAACAGTAATCACTGTAACAATTATTGAGTAGTGTCTTTTTACGTACGAATCAATAATTCAACTATACTGTGCAATCCGTGTGCTACTGTGCAACCACGCGTTATTACTGTATTTTTAACCACCGGGTATTTAAACAGTATTAACGGTAACAACTACGCCTTTATTTATAAACAACTTATACTTGTCGTTTTCTTCATCCAATCGCTTTCCGTTATGGGGCCCACACAAGGCTGCGTCGTCGTACGAATATTCCCCGACAGCAAGAATATTCCACGACCAACCGAATATTCACCGACCAAAAATAAATATTTTATAACCACTTGCTTATTTTGCAAAATTTGCACATTTCACCCATAACCAAAGTATTATATCAAATTAACCCCCTTATTATTCACAATAATATTTAGAAAAAATTTGATTTTATTCATTAATAAGTTGGGGTCTTACATCAATAATCAATACCGTGTGCTACTATGCAACCACGCGTATTACTGTTCTTTTACCACCGGGTATTTCAACAGTTAACGGTAAAACTTTCGCCATTATTTTCATAAAAATATATTTTTGTCATTTTCTAACTTCGACAGTAATTTCGTAGCGGGGTCCACCAATGATTATGCCGTCGTACGGATATTTCTCTGTAAGACCCCGAATTTTATGAAATAAAAGTATTCAATTTTTTTTATAGTTACTATTCAGTAAATAGTTAAATTGATAAAAGTTAAAGTTAAGGGTGATATATGAAATTTTTTCAAACTACGCAAGTGGTTATAAAATATTCATTGTTGTCGGGGAATATTCGTTTGGTCGTGAAATATTCTTTCTGTCGGGGAATATTCGTACGACGGCGCAGCTATTTGTGGGCCCCATAACGAATAACTGTCGGGTGAAGAAAACGACAAATTTGAGTTTTTACAAATAACGGCGTAGTTGTTACCGTTAACACTGTTGGAATACCCGGTGATTAAAATACAGTAATACGCGTTATTGCACAGTAGCACACGGTATTGCACAGTATTTTTGAAATTATTGATTCTTACGTAAGAAGGCACTACTCAATAATTGTTACAGTAATTACTGTTCAATATTTTATTATTGATTCAATAATTGATGCATTGATATTTTATATTATTGTTGTTTCAATAATTGTTGCTGCACAGTATTTTCCATTATCAGATCAGTAATTCATATTATTTAAATAATATTATTAGATAGCATTATTGACAATGTTTAGAAAGTTCTGTCTAAGGAGAGGTTTGGTCATCTAATTGCGCGCCAGTAAGGAGAAATCCTTATTGGAAAGCCCCCTCTTTCCTGGGAACGGCCTGGTTGTCATAAATGTGATTCTGTAATATTATTTGTGAATAATTAATTATTGATTCATATGATAAGAAAATATTTATTTTATGTGGATATAAATGAGGGATATATTTTTGTGGTTAAAAAATGAAGGAGTTAATGTTGAGATTTTTATCCGTATTTTTATCGGAATGGAGGTATTAAAAATCAGGGTTTTTGAGATATTTTGCGGGGGTTATAATTTTTAATCCGACCGTTGGATCGTGGTAATTTTTGGATATGTTATACATATATAAGTTGAGTATATGCCCACAAATTTTGAACCGTAAAAAAATGAACGTATGATTTGTTATGAATTTTACGAGATGACTGGTTCAGAAATTGTTGAATTTTTGGAGTTTATCATTTTGGTAGAAAATTCTAGAATTGGTGGGGCCCACTTGTGGTTGGTGAAGAAATGTGCTGAATTATATTTCAAATGTGGTGGGTGGGAATAGTAGCAGGTAAAGTCATCAGGTTGCAGGTCAAACCTACCAAAATTTTCCTATAAATAGAGGGCTAAGTTAGAATTGAAAATCACACCAGAAACATAAGCTTTCTCTCTTTCTCTCTCTATATTATGAAGCATATTTTGTGAGTATTTAGATACTTTGAGAGTTGCTATTCAGTGCAAGTTTCCTTCAGCATCATATCCGATATCCAGCCAGAAGTACTGCTCTTTTGAGGTAAGGGATAGTAAGGGATTGTAAGGGATAGTAAGGGATAGTAAGGGATAGTAAGAGATTTTAAGGGTTGTTATGTTTTTCAGTTTCGTAATTTTTCTGATCTTCAAAAATTCTGGAAAAATTTGAAATGATATTTTGATGAGTTTTATTGATTGTGTCCAAAAATGGTGATTTTATGGCTTGAGTAAATGAATTAAATATGTTTTGTGAAGAAAGAAAATTGAAAAATAGGATTTTATGGCTTGAGAATCCTATATGAGGTATATGCAGATTTTTGATGAGGGTTTTGGTTATTGATGATGAAATTGTAAGAGTTGGCATTTTATGATGATTAAATGCATTAATTAGTAAAGTGTAAACAATTAAAATAAATTGTTTATAAATTTAAGTAATGTTATTCTTTCAATATCATTATACCGAAATATTGGTATAAATTTTATTGTAGAATTTCTATCTTTTGTGTCGGGGTTACTATTCATGAGTTACGAATATTACTCTTGAGATTAAAACTATATGTTGATCATATTATTTTTATCATCATATATAACATTTTTATAACCCTGATGTTGAAATTCTCTTTCACTGGAGTGTAAAGATGGGTAGATTATTGGTATGATCATGACTAGGGTTCTCTTTGGCCTGTAGTGCAAAGTTGAATTGTGACTGGTATGATCATGACCATTGAATTTATAATTGAATATCTTAAGCTTAAGTGCAAAGGTGAATTTATCAACATGGTTATAATTATTGTTTATATAAATTCTGAAATGATTATATATTTCTTTGAGATATGAATATATTTGGCCTGTAGTGCAAATATGAATTGTTGATGAATATCTTTGGCCTGTAGTGCAAAGATGAACTGTTGTTGAATATCTTTGGCCCGTAGTGCAAAGATGGTTTGTTGATGAATATCTTTGGCCCGTAGTACAAAGATGGTTTGTTGATGAATATCTTTGGCCCGTAGTGCAAAGATGGATTTGTTAGTATGATTATAAACAGGAATTGTGATTTGGTATAACCATGATCTTTGATGTTTCAGGTAAAGACAGGTGATGAAAATATTCTTCGTCCTGGGTGCGAAGAAAAATTTATAGTCACAATTATGATTATGAGTTATTCATATGATTGTGGAAAGGAACTGTTGAGTGATGTTACATGGATAAAATATTATTGGTGGATTTTTAACATGGAGAAGATAATAGACTTTATAGTCTATTTGACTCTTCTAATGGATTGCTCGTTCCGCTGCAACTATGGTTGAAATTTTTATCATTTACCATATGTTCTAAATCTCTGATTTATTATTGATGAAGGCTATTGATAATTTAATTATCTTTAGTCATGATATTCTTTACTGAGCTAGTTGTGCTCACCCTTTTGCTTCATAATTCCTTTCAGGTAATAAGAGTGTAGCTGGGTCGAGCGGGGGTAACAAGAAAATAGAACGGTGGTCATCATTTAGTAGTTATATTTGGTGAAGAAAATAGGGTGAGGCGAACCCAACGTTGGAAGGGTGTTTTGTCACTATCATACAAGATATCTAATGACATACAACCTCGTGTCATCATAAGACAGGGTTGTGCTCATCCACTTGCTGAGTATATCTATGGGCACTACCTATATAATCTTGGTGTTTGTTTGAAGTATAATTCTCAATTAGAGACAGTGGAGATAATGATAAGTCAAGAGAAGACTCACCATTGGGAAGAATATGATATTAATCTTCTCGTTTTTTTTGGGGTCTATTGGGTCAACCAAGGATAATTCTGTGGCCATATATCATAACCTAGACGCGTGGCCTCCCATGTACGAAGGTTTCTTTGAGCACTTCCCAAAGATTCTAATTTCTAAAACAGTTTTTGACTATACCTTTATGTAAGGTGTTATTGTGAGGTGATGTCCACGGTTGGAACATGAGTCACATTTGGTATATATTTGTATCCAAACTCACAGCATATGTGTTGTTGTATTTTGCACGACAATTATTGTAATAAAGTTGTAGTTATTTTCTGTACCATGTATTTGACGACTCAGAATGGGTTGGGTGGAATGGACCTGTTTTGGGGTTGTCACAGGTGGTATCAGAGCTTAGGGATATGATCTCTGGCAGAGATTGGGGAATACAACTAGGTGGGGAGAGACGAGTAAATCCTTCGCTAGTGTGTCCTTCCTAAGCTTATTTGTTGGTCAGTCATAATATCGGGATGTTACATGTGATATGTTAATTTGTTAAATTAACCCTTGTTTTGAAGCTGTATTCTAGAATGATATTTGAAATACAGGAGATGAGCAATGGAGAAATTATGATGACAGAGAAGATGGAATCTGAAATGAAAGGAATGTATTCTCAACTCTTTGAAATACCAGGTACGTAAATTTCGAGGACGAAATTTCATAAGGAGGGGAGATTGTAAGACCCCGAATTTTATGAAATAAAAGTATTCAATTTTTTTTATAGTTACTATTCAGTAAATAGTTAAATTGATAAAAGTTAAAGTTAAGGGTGATATATGAAATTTTTTCAAACTACGCAAGTGGTTATAAAATATTCATTGTTGTCGGGGAATATTCGTTTGGTCGTGGAATATTCTTTCTGTCGGGGAATATTCGTACGACGGCGCAGCTATTTGTGGGCCCCATAACGAATAACTGTCGGGTGAAGAAAACGACAAATTTGAGTTTTTACAAATAACGGCGTAGTTGTTACCGTTAACACTGTTGGAATACCCGGTGATTAAAATACAGTAATACGCGTTATTGCACAGTAGCACACGGTATTGCACAGTATTTTTGAAATTATTGATTCTTACGTAAGAAGGCACTACTCAATAATTGTTACAGTAGTTACTGTTCAATATTTTATTTTATTGATTCAATAATTGTTGCGTTGATATTTTATATTATTGTTGTTTCAATAATTGTTGCTGCACAGTATTTTCCTTTATCAGATCAATAATTCATATTATTTGAATAATATTATTAGATAATATTATTGTCAATGTCTAGAAAGTTCTGTCTAAGGAGAGGTTTGGTCATCTAATTGCGCGCCAGTAAGGAGAAATCCTTATTGGAAAGCCCCCTCTTTCCTGGGAACGGCCTGGTTGTCATAAATGTGATTCTGTAATATTATTTGTGAATAATTAATTATTGATTCATATGATAAGAAAATATTTATTTTATGTGGATATAAATGAGGGATATATTTTTGTGATTAAAAAATGAAGGAGTTAATGTTGAGATTTTTATCCGTATTTTTGTCGGAATGGAGGTATTAAAAATCAGGATTTTTGAGATATTTTGCGGGGGTTATAATTTTTAATCCGACCGTTGGATCGTGGTAATTTTTGGATATGTTATACATATATAAGTTGAGTATATGCCCACAAATTTTGAACCGTAAAAAAATGAACGTATGATTTGTTATGAATTTTACGAGATGACTGGTTCAGAAATTGTTGAATTTTTGGAGTTTATCATTTTGGTAGAAAATTCTAGAATTGGTGGGGCCCACTTGTGGTTGGTGAAGAAATGTGCTGAATTATATTTCAAATGTGGTGGGTGGGAATAGTAGCAGGTAAAGTGTAAGACCCCGAATTTTATGAAATAAAAGTATTCAATTTTTCTTATAATTACTAGTCAGTAAATGGTTAAATTGATAAAAGTTTAAAGTTATGGGTGAAATATGAATTTTTTTTCAAAATAAGCAAGTGGTTATAAAATAATCATTGTTGTCGGGGAATATTCGTTTGGTCGTGGAATATTCTTTCTGTCGGAGAATATTCGTACGACGGCGCAGCTATTTGTGGGCCCCATAACGAATAACTGTCGGGTGAAGAAAAACGACAAATTTGAGTTTTTACAAATAACGGCGTAGTTGTTATCGTTAATACTGTTGAAATACCCGGTGGTTAAAATACAGTAATACGCGTTATTGCACAGTAGCACACGGTATTGCACAGTATTTTTGAAATTATTGATTCTTACGTAAGAAGGCACTACTCAATAATTGTTACAGTAATTACTGTTCAATATTTTATTTTATTGATTCAATAATTGCTACGTTGAAATTTTATATTATTGTTGTTCAATAATTGTTGCTGCACAGTATTTTCCATTATCAGATCAATAATTCATATTATTTGAATAGTATTATTAGATAGCATTATTGGCAATGTCTAGAAAGTTCTGTCTAAGGAGAGGTTTGGTCATCTAATTGCGCGCTAGTAAGGAGAAATCCTTATTGGAAAGCCCCCTCTTTCCTGGGAACGGCCTGGTTGTCATAAATGTGATTCTGTAATATTATTTGTGAATAATTAATTATTGATTTATATGATAAGAAAATATTTATTGTGGATATAAATGAGGGATATATTTTTGTGGTTAAAATGAAGGAGTTAATGTTGAGGTTTTTATCAGTATTTTTGTCGGAATGGAGGTATTAAAAATTAGGGTTTTTGAGATATTTTGCGGGGGTTATAATTTTTAATCCGACCGTTGGATCGTGGTAATTTTTGGATATGTTATACATATATAAGTTGAGTATATGTTCACAAATTTTGAACCGTTAAAAATGAACGTATGATTTATTATGAATTTTACGAGATGACTGGTTCAGAAATTGTTGAATTTTTGGAGTTTATCATTTTGGTGGAAAATTCTAGAATTGGTGGGCCCCACTTGTGATTGGTGAAGAAATGTGCTGAATTATATTTCAAATGTGGTGGGTGGGAATAGTAGCAGGTAAAGCCATCAGGTTGCAGGTCAAACCTACCAAAATTTTCCTATAAATAGAGGGCTAAGTTAGAATTGAAAATCACACCAGAAACATAAGCTTTCTCTCTTTCTCTCTCTATATTATGAAGCATATTTTGTGAGTATTTAGATACTCTGTGAGTTTCTATTCATCAATGCAAGTTTCCTTCAGCCTTATACCGATCAGAAGTACTGCTCTTTTGAGGTAAGGGATAGTAAGGGATAGTAAGGGATTTTAAGGGTTGTTATGATTTTCAGTTTCGTAATTTTTCTGATCTTCAAAAATTCTGGAAAAAATTTAAAATGATATTTTGATGAGTTTTCTTGATTGTGTCCAAAAATGGTGATTTTTGGATGTATAGATTGAGAGTTGTGAATTTTATGAGAAAAGACTATTTTAAAAGTAATCGCTTATAATTCCTTGTGGTTAACTCCAAAATTGATGAAATTTTTATTAGGAGTACATGTGTATGATAGAAGTATACTCTGTAAATTTCAGAATTTTTAGACAAAAGTACAAATTTTGATGAATGTCTAAATATTCGGCTATTTTGACTATATGAAAAATAGTAAATGACTTTTAAAAATTCTGAGAAAAATATATGTTCACTATGGGACTATATTATGCTAAATCCCAGAAAAGAAATATTTTTGGAACTGATTTGGTATTTTTTATGAAAATGGTCTAGTTATGAGTAAATGAATTAAATATGTTTTGTGAGGAAAGAAAATTGGAAAATAGGATTTTATGGCTTGAGAATCCTATATGAGGTATATGCAGATTTTTGATGAGGGTTTTGGCTATTGATGATGAAATCTTAAGAGTTGACATTTTATGATGATTAAATGCATTAATTAGTAAAGTGTAAACAATTTAAATAAATTGTTTATAAGCTTAAGAAATGTTATTCTTTCAATATCATTATACCGAAATATTGGTATAGATTTTATTGTGGAATTTCTACCTTTTTGAGTCGAGATTACTATTCATGAGTTACTATTCACGACAAAATTGGTTTCTTTTTCTAACCAAATTATAGTTGATTTATGAATATTGCTCTTGAAATTAAATCCATGTTTTGACCATATTATTTTTATAATCATATATAACATTTTTATAACCTTGATGTTGAAATTCTCTTTCGCTTGAGTGTAAAGATGGGTAAATTATTGGTATGATCATGACTATGGGTTCTCTTTGGCCAGTAGTGCAAAGTTGAATTGTTGACTGGTATGATCATGACCATTGAATTTATAATTGAATATCTTTAGCTTAAGTGCAAAGGTGAAATGATCAACATGGTTATAATTATTGTTTATATAAATTCTTAAATGATTATATATTCTTTGAGGTATTAATATATTTGGCATGTAGTGCAAATATGAATTGTTGAGGAATATCTTTGGCCTGTAGTGCAAAGATGAATTGTAGATGAATATCTTTGGCCCGTAGTGCAAAGATGACCTGTTGTTGAATATCTTTGGCCAGTAATGCAAAGATGAACGGTTGAGGAATATCTTTGGCCTGTAGTGCAAAGATGAATTGTAGATGAATATCTTTGGCCTGTAGTGCAAAGATGGTCTGTTGATGAATATCTTTGGCCCGTAGTGCAAAGATAAACTGTTGTTGAATATCTTTGGTCGTAGTGCAAAGATGGATTTATTAGTATGATTATGAACAGGAACTGTGATTTGGTATAACCATGATCTTTGATGTTTCAGGTAAAGACATGTGATGAAAATATTCTTCGTCCTGGATGCGAAGAAAAATTTAGAATCACAATTATGATTATGAGTTATTCATATGATTGTGGAAAGGAACTGTTGAGTGATGTTACATGGATAAAACATTGTTGATAGATTTTTAACATGGAGAAGATAATAGACTTTATAGTCTATTTGACTCTTCTAATGGATTGCTCGTTCCGCTGCAACTATGGTTGGAATTTTTATCATTTACCATATGTTCTAAATCTCTGATTTATTATTGATGAAGGCTACTGATAATTTAATTATCTTTAGTCATGATATTCTTTACTGAGCTAGTTGTGCTCACCCTTTTGCTTTACAATTCCTTTCAGGTAATAAGAGTGTAGCTGGATCGAGCGGGGGTAACAAGGGAATAGAACGGTGGTCATCATTTAGTAGTTATATTTGGTGAAGAAAATAGGGTAAGGCGAACCCAACGTTGGAAGGGTGTTTTGTTACTATCATACAAGATGTCTAATGACATACAACCTCGTGTCATCATAAGACAGGGATGTGCTCATCCACTTGCTGAGTATATCTACGAACACTACCTATATAATCTTGGTGTTTGTTTGAAGTTCTCAATTAGAGACAGTGGAGATAATGATAAGTCAAGAGAAGACTCACCATTGGAAAGAATATGATAGTAATCTTCTCATTTTTCTTTGGGGTCTATTGGGTCAACCAAGGATAATTCTGTGGCCATATGATATCTATCATAACCTAGACGCGTGGCCTCCCATGTACGAAGGTTTCCTTGAGCACTTCCCAAAGATTCTAGTTTCTAAAACAGTTTTTGACTGTACCTTTATGTAAGGTACCTTTGTGAGGTGCTGATACATGATGGTGTCCAATGTCACATTTGGTATATATTTGTATCCAAACTCACGGCATATGTGTTGTTGTATTTTGCACGACAATTGTTGTAATAAAATTATAGTTGTTTTCTGTACCATGTATTTGGCGACTCAGAATGGGTTGGATGGAATGGACCTATTTTGGGGTCGTTACAGTTGGTATCAGAGCTTAGGGATATGATCTCTGGTGGAGATCGGGGAATATAACTAGGAGGGGAGAGATGCGTAAATCCTTCGCTAGTGTGTCCTACCTAAGCTTATTTGTTGGTTAGTCATAATATTGGGATATTATGTGATATGTTAATTTGTTTAATTAACCCTTATTTTATGGCAGTATTTGAGAATGGCAGCTGAGAATGCTAACAATAGAGTGAATGAGACTGTGGGGATACCTCTAATCACTAACCATGATAATGGGATGTCAGACGAAGAAGGAATTAGAGATATCAATGTGGTGAGTGAAGAATTGATAGTTGCACCCGAGATAGTCGCAGAGGTAACAGCTGAGACTGAGGAAGAAGAGGAAGAAGAAGTACCAGAGGAGAGTTTATTAGAGGTATTATATGATCAAAATGTAGAATTTCAAAATCGTATTCATGAGTTAGAAGAGCAGGCAGAAGAACGACAGGCGGTCGTGGAACAAAAGGATACAACAATTCAAGCTTGTGTTACCCGATATGTGATGCTTGAACAGAAGCATTCTTTGGCAGAGTATAAGATGATAAAAATGGAATCTGAGCTGAAAGAAGAAAAAATTGAACGAGTGAGAATAAGTGATGCATGGGCAAAAGCCGCATGACACGTGGATATTGTGGAAAGAGATGTTCGATCTAAGAAGGCTAAAATAGATGATATGAATTTCTCTTTTTGGAAAGCAATTGGGAGAACCCAACATCGAGTTTTGAATTACCCTGTACATAGCGGTCAACCTGAATCCGATATGGATCGAAGATTGATGATTCAGATCATGAATGAGGAGTACGAAGAGGCAGTTGAGGGAGGAATATGTCCTATAGAAAGGTATATTCCAACGGTAATGATGACGCCAAATGCTGCTCCAGACAAGTCAAAGCCGAGTAGTTCGAGGGATGGCGGTTGTCATGACTTCCCAACAAATGAGGAACCCAAATGAAGTTATCATGGGAGATGAGCAATGGAGAAATCATGATGATCTGAGAGATAGAATCTGAAATGGAAGCAAGGTATTCTCAACTCTTCGAAATACCAGGTACGTAAATTTCGGGGACGAAATTTCATAAGGAGGGGAGATTGTAAGACCCCGAATTTTATGAAATAAAAGTATTCAATTTTTCTTATAATTACTAGTCAGTAAATGGTTAAATTGATAAAAGTTTAAAGTTATGGGTGAAATATGAATTTTTTTTCAAAATAAGCAAGTGGTTATAAAATAATCATTGTTGTCGGGGAATATTCGTTTGGTCGTGGAATATTCTTTCTGTCGGAGAATATTCGTACGACGGCGCAGCTATTTGTGGGCCCCATAACGAATAACTGTCGGGTGAAGAAAAACGACAAATTTGAGTTTTTACAAATAACGGCGTAGTTGTTATCGTTAATACTGTTGAAATACCCGGTGGTTAAAATACAGTAATACGCGTTATTGCACAGTAGCACACGGTATTGCACAGTATTTTTGAAATTATTGATTCTTACGTAAGAAGGCACTACTCAATAATTGTTACAGTAATTACTGTTCAATATTTTATTTTATTGATTCAATAATTGCTACGTTGAAATTTTATATTATTGTTGTTCAATAATTGTTGCTGCACAGTATTTTCCATTATCAGATCAATAATTCATATTATTTGAATAGTATTATTAGATAGCATTATTGGCAATGTCTAGAAAGTTCTGTCTAAGGAGAGGTTTGGTCATCTAATTGCGCGCTAGTAAGGAGAAATCCTTATTGGAAAGCCCCCTCTTTCCTGGGAACGGCCTGGTTGTCATAAATGTGATTCTGTAATATTATTTGTGAATAATTAATTATTGATTTATATGATAAGAAAATATTTATTGTGGATATAAATGAGGGATATATTTTTGTGGTTAAAATGAAGGAGTTAATGTTGAGGTTTTTATCAGTATTTTTGTCGGAATGGAGGTATTAAAAATTAGGGTTTTTGAGATATTTTGCGGGGGTTATAATTTTTAATCCGACCGTTGGATCGTGGTAATTTTTGGATATGTTATACATATATAAGTTGAGTATATGTTCACAAATTTTGAACCGTTAAAAATGAACGTATGATTTATTATGAATTTTACGAGATGACTGGTTCAGAAATTGTTGAATTTTTGGAGTTTATCATTTTGGTGGAAAATTCTAGAATTGGTGGGCCCCACTTGTGATTGGTGAAGAAATGTGCTGAATTATATTTCAAATGTGGTGGGTGGGAATAGTAGCAGGTAAAGCCATCAGGTTGCAGGTCAAACCTACCAAAATTTTCCTATAAATAGAGGGCTAAGTTAGAATTGAAAATCACACCAGAAACATAAGCTTTCTCTCTTTCTCTCTCTATATTATGAAGCATATTTTGTGAGTATTTAGATACTTGTGAGTTTCTATTCATCAATGCAAGTTTCCTTCAGCCTTATACCGATCAGAAGTACTGCTCTTTTGAGGTAAGGGATAGTAAGGGATAGTAAGGGATTTTAAGGGTTGTTATGATTTTCAGTTTCGTAATTTTTCTGATCTTCAAAAATTCTGGAAAAATTTAAAATGATATTTTGATGAGTTTTCTTGATTGTGTCCAAAAATGGTGATTTTTGGATGTATAGATTGAGAGTTGTGAATTTTATGAGAAAAGACTATTTTAAAAGTAATCGCTTATAATTCCTTGTGGTTAACTCCAAAATTGATGAAATTTTTATTAGGAGTACATGTGTATGATAGAAGTATACTCTGTAAATTTCAGAATTTTTAGACAAAAGTACAAATTTTGATGAATGTCTAAATATTCGGCTATTTTGACTATATGAAAAATAGTAAATGACTTTTAAAAATTCTGAGAAAAATATATGTTCACTATGGGACTATATTATGCTAAATCCCAGAAAAGAAATATTTTTGGAACTGATTTGGTATTTTTTATGAAAATGGTCTAGTTATGAGTAAATGAATTAAATATGTTTTGTGAGGAAAGAAAATTGGAAAATAGGATTTTATGGCTTGAGAATCCTATATGAGGTATATGCAGATTTTTGATGAGGGTTTTGGCTATTGATGATGAAATCTTAAGAGTTGACATTTTATGATGATTAAATGCATTAATTAGTAAAGTGTAAACAATTTAAATAAATTGTTTATAAGCTTAAGAAATGTTATTCTTTCAATATCATTATACCGAAATATTGGTATAGATTTTATTGTGGAATTTCTACCTTTTTGAGTCGAGATTACTATTCATGAGTTACTATTCACGACAAAATTGGTTTCTTTTTCTAACCAAATTATAGTTGATTTATGAATATTGCTCTTGAAATTAAATCCATGTTTTGACCATATTATTTTTATAATCATATATAACATTTTTATAACCTTGATGTTGAAATTCTCTTTCGCTTGAGTGTAAAGATGGGTAAATTATTGGTATGATCATGACTATGGGTTCTCTTTGGCCAGTAGTGCAAAGTTGAATTGTTGACTGGTATGATCATGACCATTGAATTTATAATTGAATATCTTTAGCTTAAGTGCAAAGGTGAAATGATCAACATGGTTATAATTATTGTTTATATAAATTCTTAAATGATTATATATTCTTTGAGGTATTAATATATTTGGCATGTAGTGCAAATATGAATTGTTGAGGAATATCTTTGGCCTGTAGTGCAAAGATGAATTGTAGATGAATATCTTTGGCCCGTAGTGCAAAGATGACCTGTTGTTGAATATCTTTGGCCAGTAATGCAAAGATGAACGGTTGAGGAATATCTTTGGCCTGTAGTGCAAAGATGAATTGTAGATGAATATCTTTGGCCTGTAGTGCAAAGATGGTCTGTTGATGAATATCTTTGGCCCGTAGTGCAAAGATAAACTGTTGTTGAATATCTTTGGTCGTAGTGCAAAGATGGATTTATTAGTATGATTATGAACAGGAACTGTGATTTGGTATAACCATGATCTTTGATGTTTCAGGTAAAGACATGTGATGAAAATATTCTTCGTCCTGGATGCGAAGAAAAATTTAGAATCACAATTATGATTATGAGTTATTCATATGATTGTGGAAAGGAACTGTTGAGTGATGTTACATGGATAAAACATTGTTGATAGATTTTTAACATGGAGAAGATAATAGACTTTATAGTCTATTTGACTCTTCTAATGGATTGCTCGTTCCGCTGCAACTATGGTTGGAATTTTTATCATTTACCATATGTTCTAAATCTCTGATTTATTATTGATGAAGGCTACTGATAATTTAATTATCTTTAGTCATGATATTCTTTACTGAGCTAGTTGTGCTCACCCTTTTGCTTTACAATTCCTTTCAGGTAATAAGAGTGTAGCTGGGTCGAGCGGGGGTAACAAGGGAATAGAACGGTGGTCATCATTTAGTAGTTATATTTGGTGAAGAAAATAGGGTAAGGCGAACCCAACGTTGGAAGGGTGTTTTGTTACTATCATACAAGATGTCTAATGACATACAACCTCGTGTCATCATAAGACAGGGATGTGCTCATCCACTTGCTGAGTATATCTACGAACACTACCTATATAATCTTGGTGTTTGTTTGAAGTTCTCAATTAGAGACAGTGGAGATAATGATAAGTCAAGAGAAGACTCACCATTGGAAAGAATATGATAGTAATCTTCTCATTTTTCTTTGGGGTCTATTGGGTCAACCAAGGATAATTCTGTGGCCATATGATATCTATCATAACCTAGACGCGTGGCCTCCCATGTACGAAGGTTTCCTTGAGCACTTCCCAAAGATTCTAGTTTCTAAAACAGTTTTTGACTGTACCTTTATGTAAGGTACCTTTGTGAGGTGCTGATACATGATGGTGTCCAATGTCACATTTGGTATATATTTGTATCCAAACTCACGGCATATGTGTTGTTGTATTTTGCACGACAATTGTTGTAATAAAATTATAGTTGTTTTCTGTACCATGTATTTGGCGACTCAGAATGGGTTGGATGGAATGGACCTATTTTGGGGTCGTTACATAAAGTCATCAGGTTGCAGGTCAAACCTACCAAAATTTTCCTATAAATAGAGGGCTAAGTTAGAATTGAAAATCACACCAGAAACATAAGCTTTCTCTCTTTCTCTCTCTATATTATGAAGCATATTTTGTGAGTATTTAGATACTTTGAGAGTTGCTATTCAGTGCAAGTTTCCTTCAGCATCATATCCGATATCCAGCCAGAAGTACTGCTCTTTTGAGGTAAGGGATAGTAAGGGATTGTAAGGGATAGTAGGGGATAGTAAGGGATAGTAAGGGATTTTAAGGGTTGTTATGTTTTTCAGTTTCGTAATTTTTCTGATCTTCAAAAATTCTGGAAAAATTTGAAATGATATTTTGATGAGTTTTATTGATTGTGTCCAAAAATGGTGATTTTTGGATGTATAGATTGAGAGTTATGAATTTTATGAGAAAAGACTATTTTAGAAGTAACAGCTTATAATTCCTTGTGGTTAACTCCAAAATTGATGAAATTTTTATTGGGAGTACATGTATATGATAGAAGTATACTCTGTAAATTTCAGAATTTTTAGACAAAAGTACAATTTTTGATAAATGTCTAAATTTTCGGCTATTTTGGCCATATGAAAAATAGTAAATGACTTTTAAAAATTCTGAGAAAAATATATGTTCACTATGGGACTATATTATGCTAAATTCCAGAAAAGAAATATTTTTGGAACGGATTTGGTATTTTTCATGAAAATGGTCTAGTTATGAGTAAATGAATTAAATATGTTTTGTGAAGAAAGAAAATTGAAAAATAGGATTTTATGGCTTGAGAATCCTATATGAGGTATATGCAGATTTTTGATGAGGGTTTTGGTTATTGATGATGAAATTGTAAGAGTTGGCATTTTATGATGATTAAATGCATTAATTAGTAAAGTGTAAACAATTAAAATAAATTGTTTATAAATTTAAGTAATGTTATTCTTTCAATATCATTATACCGAAATATTGGTATAAATTTTATTGTAGAATTTCTATCTTTTGTGTCGGGGTTACTATTCATGAGTTACGAATATTACTCTTGAGATTAAAACTATATGTTGATCATATTATTTTTATCATCATATATAACATTTTTATAACCCTGATGTTGAAATTCTCTTTCACTGGAGTGTAAAGATGGGTAGATTATTGGTATGATCATGACTAGGGTTCTCTTTGGCCTGTAGTGTAAAGTTGAATTGTGACTGGTATGATCATGACCATTGAATTTATAATTGAATATCTTAAGCTTAAGTGCAAAGGTGAATTGATCAACATGGTTATAATTATTGTTTATATAAATTCTGAAATGATTATATATTTCTTTGAGATATGAATATATTTGGCCTGTAGTGCAAATATGAATTGTTGATGAATATCTTTGGCCTGTAGTGCAAAGATGAACTGTTGTTGAATATCTTTGGCCCGTAGTGCAAAGATGGTTTGTTGATGAATATCTTTGGCCCGTAGTGCAAAGATGGTTTGTTGATGAATATCTTTGGCCCGTAGTGCAAAGATGGATTTGTTAGTATGATTATAAACAGGAATTGTGATTTGGTATAACCATGATCTTTGATGTTTCAGGTAAAGACAGGTGATGAAAATATTCTTCGTCCTGGGTGCGAAGAAAAATTTATAGTCACAATTATGATTATGAGTTATTCATATGATTGTGGAAAGGAACTGTTGAGTGATGTTACATGGATAAAATATTATTGGTGGATTTTTAACATGGAGAAGATAATAGACTTTATAGTCTATTTGACTCTTCTAATGGATTGCTCGTTCCGCTGCAACTATGGTTGAAATTTTTATCATTTACCATATGTTCTAAATCTCTGATTTATTATTGATGAAGGCTATTGATAATTTAATTATCTTTAGTCATGATATTCTTTACTGAGCTAGTTGTGCTCACCCTTTTGCTTCACAATTCCTTTCAGGTAATAAGAGTGTAGCTGGGTCGAGCGGGGGTAACAAGAAAATAGAACGGTGGTCATCATTTAGTAGTTATATTTGGTGAAGAAAATAGGGTGAGGCGAACCCAACGTTGGAAGGGTGTTTTGTCACTATCATACAAGATGTCTAATGACATACAACCTCGTGTCATCATAAGACAGGGTTGTGCTCATCCACTTGCTGAGTATATCTATGGGCACTACCTATATAATCTTGGTGTTTGTTTGAAGTATAATTCTCAATTAGAGACAGTGGAGATAATGATAAGTCAAGAGAAGACTCACCATTGGGAAGAATATGATATTAATCTTCTCGTTTTTTTTGGGGTCTATTGGGTCAACCAAGGATAATTCTGTGGCCATATATCATAACCTAGACGCGTGGCCTCCCATGTACGAAGGTTTCTTTGAGCACTTCCCAAAGATTCTAATTTCTAAAACAGTTTTTGACTATACCTTTATGTAAGGTGTTATTGTGAGGTGATGTCCACGGTTGGAACATGAGTCACATTTGGTATATATTTGTATCCAAACTCACAGCATATGTGTTGTTGTATTTTGCACGACAATTGCTGTAATAAAGTTGTAGTTATTTTCTGTACCATGTATTTGACGACTCAGAATGGGTTGGGTGGAATGGACCTGTTTTGGGGTTGTCACATTCTCGATAAAAAGAATATTCTCCGACCAAACGAATATTTTATGATAACTTGCTTACTTTACAAAAAAATTCACATATCACCCTTAACTTTAACATTTTATAAATTTAACCATTTACTAAATAGAATAATAACTATAAGAAAATTGAATTCTTTCATTTCATAAAATTCGGGGTCTTACAATCTCCCTCCTTATGAAATTTTGCCCTCGAAATTTACGTACGTACCTGGTATGCCGAAGAGGTGAGGACACCTCATTTTCATTTCAGATTCTAACTCTTGTGGTATAACCTTGGAGCGTAGAATATGATCCTTCTTATCCAAGATTTTAACAGGTACCTTTTCATACGTTAAATCTTCCGCTATCTCGTCTAGTTCTAATACAATAATGTGGTTCGGGTCGTCCACATATTTACGTAAAATCGATACGTGAAAAACGTTATGAACACGCGACATATTTGGCGGTAAAGTGAGTCTATAGGTCATAGTTCCTACTCGATCGAGGATTAAAAATAAAATCAAGGGTTGAGATTTCCTCTCTTCGTCGATTCTTGCTTCTAGAATAACGCCTTCTTACACCTTCTTCTTCACATTCATCAGCTCCGGGTGTGTAGTTTTAATGGCTTTAACTTTATCGATTAACGTCGATTCTACTCGTATATTCGTTATCTTCACGTAGGTTCTTGGAGTCTTTAACTCTATCTCCATCCTTTGTAAGTCGTACAAAACGGGTCTTTGTGTTAACAACGTCATACTCGTAATCGCACTACTCAACGCGTCAGCTATCACGTTCGCTTTTGTGACAACCCCAAAATAGGACCATTCCATCCAACCCATTCTGAGTCGCCAAATACATGGTACAGAAAATAACTACAACTTTATTACAACAATTGTCATGTAAAATACAACAACACATATGCTGTGAGTTTGGATACAAATATATACCAAATGTGACTCATGTTCCAACCGTGGACATCACCTCACAATGACACCTTACATAAAGGTATAGTCAAAAATTGTTTTAGAAATTAGAATATTTGGGAAGTGCTCAAGGAAACTTTCGTACATGGGAGGCCACGCGTCTAGGTTATGATATATGGCCACAGAATTATCCTTGGTTGACCCAATAGACCCCAAAGAAAAACGAGAAGATTACTATCATATTCTTCCCAATGGTGAGTCTTCTCTTGACTTATCATTATCTCCACTGTCTCTAATTGAGAATTATACTTCAAACAAACACCAAGATTATATAGGTAGTGCCCATAGATATACTCAGCAAGTGGATGAGCACAACCCTGTCCTATGATGACACGAGGTTGTATGTCATTAGACATCTTGTATGATAGTGACAAAACACCCTTCCAACGTTGGGTTCGCCTCACCCTATTTTCTTCACCAAATATAACTACTAAATGATGACCACCGTTCTATTCCCTTGTTACCCCCGCTCGACCCAGCTACACTCTTATTACCTGAAAGGAATTATGAAGCAAAAGGGTGAGCACAACTAGCTCAGTAAAGAATATCATGACTAAAGATAATTCAATTATCAATAGCCTTCATCAACAATAAATCAGAGATTTAGAACATATGGTAAATGATAAAAATTTCAACCATAGTTGCAGCGGAACGAGCAATCCATTAGAAGAGTCAAATAGACTATAAAGTCTATTATCTTCTCCATGTTAAAAATCCACCAACAATATTTTATCCATGTAACATCACTCAACAGTTCCTTTCCACAATCATATGAATAACTCATAATCATAATTGTGACTATAAATTTTTCTTCGCACCCAGGACGAAGAATATTTTCATCACCTGTCTTTACCTGAAACATCAAAGATCATGGTTATACCAAATCACAGTTCCTGTTTATAATCATACTAATAACTTCATCTTTGCACTACGGCCAAAGATATTCATTTGTATCACCAGTTGGTCATGTTTATCTCAACATCTGTTCATCTTTGCACTACTGGCCAAAGATATTCAACAACATGTCATCTTTGCACTACGGGCCAAAGATATTCACCAACAATTCATCTTTACACTACAGACCAAAGATATTCATCAATATTACATCTTTGCACTACAGGCCAAAGATATTAATATCTCAAAGAAATATATAATCATTTCAGAATTTATATAAACAATAATTATAACCATGTTGATCAATTCACCTTTGCACTTAAGCTAAAGATATTCACTTATAAATTCAATGGTCATGATCATACCAGTCACAATTCAACTTTGCACTACAGGCCAAAGAGAACCCTAGTCATGATCATACCAATAATCTACCCATCTTTACACTCTAGTGAAAGAGAATTTCAACATCAGGGTTATAAAAATGTTATATATGATAATAAAATCAATATAATCAATACATAGTTTTAATCTCAAGAGTAATATTCATAACTCAACTATAATTTGGTTAGAAAAAGAAACCAATTTTTATCGTGAATAGTAACTCGTGAATAGTAACTCGTGAATAGTAAACTCGACACAAAAAGGTAGAAATTCCACAATAAAATCCATACCAGTATTTCGGTATAATGATATTGAAAGAATAATATTTCTTAAGCTTATAAACAATTTATTTAAATTGTTTACCCTTTACTAAATAATGCATTTAATCATTCTAAAATACCAAACTCATAAAATTTTATCACCAATAATTAAAACCCTCATCAAAAATCTGCATATACTTCATATAGGATTCTCAAGCCATAAAATCCTATTTTCCAATTTTCTTACTTCACATAACATATTTAATTCATTTACTCATAACTAGTCCATTTTCATGAAAAATATCAAATCAGTTCCAAAAATATTTCTTTTCTGGAATTTAGCATAATATAGTCCAATATTGAACATATATTTTTCTCAGAATTTTTAAAACTCATTTACTATTTTTCATATGGCCAAAATAGCCGAATATTTAGACATTTATCAAAAATTGTACTTTTGTCTAAAAATTCTGAAATTTACAGAGTATACTTCTATCATATACATGTACTCCCAATAAAAATTTCATCAATTTTAGAGTTAACCACAAGGAATTATAAGCTGTTACTTTTAAAATAGTATTTTCTCATAAAATTCATAACTCTCAGTCTATACATCCAAAAATCACCATTTTTGGACACAATCAAGAAAACTCATCAAAATATCATTTCAAATTTTTCCAGAATTTTTGAAGTTTAGAAAAATTACGAAACTGAAAATCATAACAACCCTTAAAATCCCTTACTATCCCTTACTATCCC
The DNA here is from genome assembly GCA_016801055.1 of Panax notoginseng. Taxonomy (NCBI): domain Eukaryota; kingdom Viridiplantae; phylum Streptophyta; class Magnoliopsida; order Apiales; family Araliaceae; genus Panax; species Panax notoginseng. Next base: position 253,146,597 of record CM029012.1, read on the forward strand.
TTACCTCAAAAGAGCAGTACTTCTGATCGGTATAAGGCTGAAAGAAACTTTCACTGATGAATAGAAACTCTCAAAGTATCTAAATACTCACAAAATATGCTTCATAATATAGAGAGAGAAAGAGAGAAAGCTTATGTTTCTGGTGTGATTTTCAATTCTAACTTAGCCCTCTATTTATAGGAAAATTTTGGTAGGTTTGACCTGCAACCTGATGGCTTTACCTGCTACTATTTCCACCCACCACATTTGAAATATAATTCAGCACATTTCTTCACCAACCACAAGTGGGGCCCACCAATTCTAGAATTTTCCACCAAAATGATAAACTCCGAAAATTCAATAATTTCTGAATCAGTCATCTCGTAAAATTCATAATAAATCATACGTTCATTTTTAACGGTTCAAAATTTGTGGGCATATACTCAACTTATATATGTATAATATATCCAAAAATTACCACGATCCAACGGTCGGATTAAAAATTATAACCCCCGCAAAATATCTCAAAAACCCTGATTTTTAATACCTCCATTCCAACAAAAATACGGATAAAAATCTCAACATTAACTCCTTCATTTTTAACCACAAAAATATATCCCTCATTTATGTCCACATAATATAAATATTTCCTTATCATATGAATCAATAATTAATTATTCACAAATAATATTACAGAATCACATTTATGACAACCAGGCCGTTCCCAGGAAAGAGGGGGCTTTCCAATAAGGATTTCTCCTTACTGGCGCGCAATTAGATGACCAAACCTCTCCTTAGATAGAACTTTCTAGACATTGACAATAATGTTATCTAATAATATTATTCAAATAATATGAATTATTGATCTGATAAAGGAAAATACTGTGCAGCAACAATTATTGAAACAACAATAATATAAAATATCAACGCAACAATTATTGAATCAATAAAATAAAATATTGAACAGTAACTACTGTAACAATTATTGAGTAGTGCCTTCTTACGTAAGAATCAATAATTTCAAAAATATTATGCAATACCGTGTGCTACTGTGCAATAACGCGTATTACTGTATTTTAACCACCAGGTATTCCAACAGTGTTAACGGTAACAACTACGCCGTTAATTATAAAAACTCAATTTTTGCCGTTATCTACATCCGACCGTTTTCCGTTATGAGGCCCACAAACAGTTATGCCGTCGTACGAATATTCTCCGACAGAAACAATATTCCACGACCAACGAATATTCCCCGACAACAATGATTATTTTATAACCACTTGCTTATTTTGAAAAAAAAATCATATTTCACTCATAACTTTAAACTTTTATCAATTTAACCATTTACTGAATAGTAATTATAAGAAAAATTGAATACTTTTATTTCATAAAATTTGGGGTCTTACAGCTTTTCTAGGATGGTATTGAATGGTATGGTCGTAATCTTCAACAGCTCGAGCCAACGTCTTCGGCGCATATTACATTCATTTTGGGTAAAGAAATATTTGAGGGTTTTAGAAATGAGTTTTGTACTGAGGTCAATACAAAATTTAATTTCAAGCTTTGGGGGTAGGCCAAGAAGTCTTCAGGGAATATGTCAGGAAATTTATTAACGATAGAAATATTATTCAAAACTGTGACTCTCATCCAAGACTTGGATAACACCTAACATTGATACTTATCAACTTGCCACCGTTATTCACGGTGTCCCCAACGGAAAGTCTGGCTTCGGTGCATTCCAAGACTTAGAAGTCACCAGCGAAAGGCTCGGGGCTCTTTACTTATGGCTTGATATGACAGTGATTGACTTTAGTGATTTGGTTACTTGAATTCGCATAACATGTTGGTTAGGAATATGAAAACTAACAACCTTACGAAAACAATCAATTTTAGCATAATGAGTAGTTAACCAGTCGATTCCTAAAATCACATCAAAAGTAAGTATTTTTAAAGGGATAAGATCGACAGGTAACGTGAGGGTACCTATTTAAATCAAATTAGATTTATGAACAGTGGATGTAACGAAGGTTTTTCCTAATGGAGTTTCAACAGATAAGTCAAAGTCTAAATTCTCTGGAGTTAAATTTAAATGTTGAGCGCAAGTAGGAGAAATAAAAAAGTGGGTAGAACCGGTATCAAATAAGGTATAGACTTCGCAAAAGTTTATGATTAACTTACCCGTGATAACTTCGTTCGGGTTCCTTGACAAATGCTCTCACTTAAACTACCGGATATGACTTGTCTGGGACATCCTTTGGCGGCACCATCCTAGCTGGACTTGACTTCACTACACGACAAAATCGAGATAGGTGACATTCTCTTCCACAATTGAAACACGTTTTGGGTTGTTGCGTACAGTTTAGACGGATGTGTCTCTCATGTCCGCATTTGAAATATACGACCGGTGGTCGTTCTTCTTCCTTGGAAACATGTGCTGGCGCTGTTGTCTTTTCATCATTATTAAACCTTCTCTTCTTGTACTTTCCACTTCTATTATCTTGGCCATGATTACCACCGAAGTGGTTACCATTCTTGACATGATAATTTCCTCCACGATGGTTATAATTGTTCCGATGGCCGTTGCCACCGGTATAATTATTATCGTGTTGTTGGTCGTTACCTTTTGGTTGGGCTGACTCATTATTGCATTCCAATAATTGAGCCCTATTCACAACATCTGAATATAAACAAAGCTTGTGATAAATGAGGTATTGAAGTATTTTGGATTTCAAACCTCTTAGAAATATTCGCGTTATTCGCTCCTTATTATCGACCAAATGGGATGCAAACCGGGATAACTCCGCAAATTTAGCCTCGTACTGCGATACAATCATATTGTTTTGCTCTAACTTGATGAATTCAACCTCCTTCATGTGACGAATACTTTCGAAAAAGTACTTGTCATTGAACAATTCTTGGAACTTCTCCCAAGACATCTTTAGTGTTGTAAGTTGAGTACGTGTTACAGATTCCCACCAGTAATCTACTTTTTCAAGCAACATAAAGGTGGCGAAGGAAACTTTTTGCTCCTCTGAGCATTCAAAGACATTAAATATCTTGGTGATCTGCTTAATCCACGTCTTTGCCTTAAGTGGTTCTGGTTTTCCCAAAAACTCCGGCGGTCCCAACTCCTTGAACTGCTTAGTGGTGACCAGACGTGAGTTGCCAGTGTTTCCACTTGCATTTTGAATAAGAGTCTCTCTCGTTTGGTTTTGCATAAATTTTAAAAAGTTTCTAAACATACCATCGTTCGTCATTTAGTTGGTGTTGTTGTTTACACGAGGATTATTGCCTTCTTGATGCTCATTATCTTGGCTATTGATCATTGGTGACTCAACGGTCTCATGTGCTTCATTGCTTATCTCAACATTTTCAGATGTCATTTTCAAACACTGTCACAAAACAAGGGTTACTTGACATGCCACATATTATCCATATACTCTGACCGACCAATTAAATAACAAAAAAAACTTATGTAGGTCATACTATCGAAGGATTTACCCGACTCTCCCCTCCTAGTTCTAGTCTCACATCTCAGCCAGGAATCATATCCTTAAGCTTTGATATCAACTGTGACGCCCCCAAAATAAGTATACATCACTCATTCTGAGTTGTCAAATACATGGTACATAATACAACTACAACTTAATTATACAACTGTCGTGTAAAATATGACAAAATATATCTAAGAGTTTTAACACGAATATTGTCTTCTAGACAATATCCAAACTCAAATTCAATCTTGTTACAATTATTATCACACTATTTCACAGAATAATGAGTACTACTAAAACAACCATCTGGACAGTCAATCCATTCCCCCTCCCAGCTATTTTCTCATTTCCTTAAGAGAACAGTGAAAGAAAATGGTGAGTTCAACTAGCCTAGTAAGAAATATTATGACTAAATTAATGTAGAATAAATTATCCTTAGCCTTCAACGGTATAATAACTGATAGAATATAATAGACAACAAATTTTAGATCAACAACTGCAGCGGAATAAGCAATCCATTAGAAGAGTCAAGTAGAGCATGATATCTACTATCTTCTATGATTTAAAAGTCTACCATCAGTTTTATCGCTGAGACTCAGCTTAATAAATAATTCACATCACTGAATTATCCATGCACCACGGCCCAAAGACATTCATTAGTATCACGACCACGAATTATCCATGCACTGCGGGCCAAGGCTATTCGTGTTTTCACTAATGGTCATGATCATGCCAAAAAATAATTCATCTTTGCACCCTTGGCCGAAGAGAACGCATGGTTATGATCATACCAACATCTGTCCATCAATGCACTACGGGCCAATGATGACTTTTACCACATCATTTGTAACATTACAAGTCATGATTACACCGAATAATTCATGGTCATAATCATACCAATCAACAGTCCATCTATGCACTACGACCAAATATGACTTTCATCACAATATAAGCATGAGGATGACGACAATGATATAAGAATTCAATAAAATGAAAGCAAAGGATAAATTTTTAAAGATTTATAATTTAATTTATCTAGAATTTAATAATATCCAAATTATCAACATGATACTGCTTTGTGAAGTAAAATTCAAGAATAATATTGTATCAAAAATGATTTGGACAGAAAAAAAAATAATTTTTATCATGAATAGTACTCCAGGTGAATAGTACCCTAGTGAGTAGTACCCCGTGAATAGTACTTTTTGAATAGTATCCCGTGAATAGTACTCCGTAAATAGTACTTTGTGAATAGTACCGTACGTATAAATAGTGTCGTATAAATAAATAGTACCCATGAATAGTACTCTGGCATGAAAAGCTTAAAATTTAACAAGAATGTTCAGAAAAATATCCTTATAAAACGATACTAGATGAAGCGCAAATTTCATAGAGTATAGAAGCAATTCTTCAACAAAATGAGTGTTGAATTAGGGATACGAACGAAATAAAATTACTTACATACTACAGAGTATGGAAGAAAATATTATTTCATATGAATTTTGAACAAAATAATATCCCTTACGAATAAGAAATAAATATCATCTCTTACCTTAGAATATTTAATAAGAATGTTCATAAAAATATATTTATGTCATTTTTTAACTCCGACAGTAATTCCGTAGCGAGGTCCACTAATGATTGTACTGTCGTACGGATATTCTCCTATAAAAAAAATATTCTCCGACCAAACGAATATTTTATGACAACTTGCTTACTTTGCAAAAAATTTCACATATCACCCTTAACTTTAATTTTTTATCAATTTAACAATTTACTAAATAGAATAATAATTATAAGAAAATTGAATTATTTCATTTCATAAAATTCGGGGTCTTACACCTAGGCTCACATGATATCATTTAAAAGCTTGCACGATTTAGATATTAAAATATTGTATGTATACACACTTCCTAACATCGCTAAAGAGTGATTTATCGATTTAAATCCTCGCACGTGGTTAGTTAGGTTCCCCGCCTTCTAAATATGGATCTAGGGTCGCATGGGATTGCTACAATATTTACAAATTTTGAAAATAAACTAGATTTATCTAGATCTAAGCCTATTTAACTCAATGGTTCAAGTCATGAAGCTTTTGAACCAGTTAAATGCTAGATCAGGCTAAATCTAGGATAGATCTAGTCAAAATACTGTAAATACCAACCATATACACAAAATAATCAGTAAAAAGCTATATCCATGCACAACTAAGCAATATATATATATATATATATATATATATATATATATATATATATATATATATATAACACTTATATATATTAAAGAAGTAAATAAACACGGATCAAAGAAGATCTTACGAATTTACAGGAGATCTACACAAAGGATGACTATTTGCTTCTAATAACTTGATTTTAATAGGTAAAAAGTTGATATAACAAGATTTATATGTATATAAGTGTTTAAAACTAAGATTTAAAGTGTTTAGAAGTAATAACTGAGCCATTTCTCTCTCTAGCCTGATTGTGACGTTTCAGTTTATCAAAATATATTAAAATAAATATTTGAATAAATAAAATTCTTATTATGTGAAATATGGTATGAATTGTACTGTATAAATGAATTTTGTACTAAGTAATATGTAATTTTTATGGATAAATAAATATATTATTATTATATATATTTTTAGGTAAATTGTTGAAAACAATTTATAGGAAAGAAAAAGGAATTTAGGTATATATTATTATATATTTTGATCAAATATAATTTGTGAAAAACAATTTATTTAGAGGAAAAAGGGAATGATCAAATATAATATTATATATTTGTTTTAATTAAAGAAATAAATTATAAAAAATAATTTATTAAAGCGTAGAGTAAAAGGATATAATTTTTGAAATATGGTATGCAATGAATAAAATATATTAGAATAAATTATGTAATTAAATTATTTTAATATTAAATAAATTATTTGTAGTTCCCATTTTTACGGAAAAAGAATTTTGGTATAATATTTGAAATGTAATAACTTTTTACGTGATAAGTACGAAAGGTATAAATATGTGATATATGTATTACATATAAAAGCATGAGGTGTATATTATCTGAGGAAATTGAGCTGAGTCATTATTTATAGTAGGAGCTGGTTTTATCATATAAGCCTAGGCTAAAATAATCAGCAGTCTTATAAACGTAAGGAGCAAAGTTGGATTTCTCTATAAAAATAAAATTCAAACATTTCATTTTTATTCTTCTGTTCATCTCAAGCTTCTATGCTTACAAGCTAAGAAAAATCTATAAACTAACAGGGAGCAGTGTCAACCAGTTGATTTGGATAAAATTCCTAATTGAAGGAAAGTCTAGTTGAAGAAGGATCTCAGAAATTTTTGGCAAACAATTTTTAGCTCAAAGAGGTAATATTGTATCCCTGTGATATGAAATGGAAAAGGCTCATAATAAATTAAATAAATTATATAGCTGTAATTAGTATAAGAGAATAAATTATTAAAATTATTGTGTGATATATGATTTCAAATAAAAATTTAGGCTAAATTTTATAAAGAAAGGTAATAAAGCTGGAGTCCTAGTATATGTTCATAGGTCGTTTGCTAAAATGCTCATATAAGAATGTTTTCTGAATACATAGAAATTAATAGATGATTATGTTATTATGGGATGTTGGGAAACCAGTCTCGAGTAGTATAGAATTGTTGTATAGCTAAGGAAGTAGAAGAATATGGAAATTTTGGTTTTATGCAGAAACTGTTAGAATAAAGAATGGACACACTATATATATTAACTTATCTCAAACTGCAGAAAATAATTTGTCAAAACTAGTACTTGGTACTATGTACTTAAAATAATTATGCCCTCCGTACGGTGCTCAGAGTTTATAACACTTGTCTCCCAGAATACAATGACAACGTGTGTTATAGCAGCATTACAAATAACACACTCAACGAACCAAAATAAATGCTTTAGTGTGACGCCCCCAAAATAGGTCCACATAACCCATTTTGGGTCGCCAAATACACCCTACAGAATTCAAATACAAACCTTCCAATTTACAACTATTAATCTGTCGTACAAAATACGACATCATATAAGTTGTGAGTTTCAATACAAATATTGTACTGAATATAATACGATAATATACACACTCAAATTATTACAATGTCATATAAAATACAACAACAAATATTTCAAGTCTTTAAAGGAACACGAGAAGATTTATGTCCTCCTCATTCTAATGGGGTGCATTTTTGACACTTCTAAAGTCGGGTTCTCATCACCCTATTGTTGTTCACCAAAATTAATTATTAAATGACGTATAAAATACGACACACACATTTTATGTCCTCAATATAATTATATATTGTCATGCTGTTTTATAATGAATTGAGAAACTTCAACAGTCACAAACCATCACTCTACTCCCCTGTTATCCCCGTTCGACCCAGCTACACTCTTATTACTCGAAAGGAATTGTAAAGCAAAAGGGTGATCACAAATAGCCCAATAAAGAATATTATAACTAAAGATAATTAAATTATCAATAGCCTTCATCAGTAATAAATCAGATATTTAGAACACATGGTAGATGATAAAAGTTTTCAACCATAATTATAGCGGAATCAACAATCCATTAGAAGAGTCAAGTAGAACATAATGACTACTATCTCCTCCAAATTAAAAGTTCATCATTAATATTTCATTCTTGTAATACACATCAACAGTTCTTTGTTGTACCCAAGACAAAGAGAACTTTCATTACCTGTCTTCACCTGAATCACCAAATATTATAGTTAAATTCACAATTCATGTTTATAATAATGTAAATCAATAGTTTATCCTTACAACAAGGGCAAAATAAAACTTTCACTCAATGTCCTTGCCACAAAGGCTAAAGACATTCAATAATCATATCATCTTTACACCCTACTGCAAATGTGACGCCCCAAAATAGGTATATATCATCCATCTTGGGTCGTCAGATACAAGGTACTGAATACAAATACAAACTAATTATACAACAGTAGTGTAAAATACGACAAAACATAGGCTGTGAGTTTTAATACAAATATTGTCATCTAGACAATATCCACACTCAATGGAGTCCTTATTACATTTATTATCACACTATTTCACAGAATAGTGAGGACTACTAATGCACCATCAAGGACCATCACTCTATTCTCCGACTAGTCCTAGCTACGTTCTCATTTCCTAAAGAGAACAATGAAAGCAAAAGGGTGAGCTCAACTAGCCCAGTAAGAAAAATATTATGACTAAGATAATGCAGAATAATTATCATTAGCCTTCAACAATATAACAACTGATAGAATATAATAGACAACAAGTTTTAGATCAAAAACTGCAGCGGAATAAGCAATCCATTAGAAGAGTCAAGTAAAGTATAAAATCTACTATTTTCTATGATTTAAAAAGTTTTTCATCAACTTTATCGCTGAGACTCAGCTTAATAAATAAAATCGAATCATCCCTGCCCCACGGCCAAGGATATTCATGTAATCATCAATGGTCATGACTATACCGAATAATCCCTAGTCATAATCATACCAACAACTGTCCATCAATGAACTACAGGTCAATGAGGACTTTTACCACATCATTCGTTACATTACGGTCATGATTATACCGAATAATCCCTGGTCATAATCATACCAAGTCCATCTATGCACGTAAGTCAAAAATGACTTTCATCACAATATAAGTATGAGGATGATGACAATGACATAATAATTCAATAAAACAAGTTCAAAAATAAATTTGAAAGATTTATAAATTAATTTATCCAAGAACCAATAATGTCTAAATTGTCAACATGATACTGCTTTGTAGAGTAAAATTCAAGAATGCTCAGAAGAATATTTTTATGAAAAGATGTTGGATGAAGCGCAAATATCAATGATATTTCACTAATTTTATGGAGTATAGAAGCCAAAGCTTTAACCAACTGAATATAATGGAATATATGAAACTACAAATAGATTTTCGCCCGCCATGAGGTAATTCACGTAGACAGATCATTTCCACAATTTAATAAGAAATGAATACGAAGGATCATTCACCATGCATGTAGTAATCCACATAGACAGGTTATTCCAACAGAATAATAAAGAATGGAATAACAGAAAAATTCAACATGCATGCGGTAGTCCGCATAGACAGGTTATTCTAACAAAATAATAAAAAATTAAATAACAGCAGAATTCACCAGGCATGCGATAAACTGCACAGACAGGTTATTCCAACAGAATAATAAAGAATGGAATTAGGTCATGCGTAATCCGCACAGACATGATATTATAACAGAATAATAAACAATGGAACCAGGTCATGCGTAATCCGCACAAACAGGATATTTCAACAGAATAATAAAGAATGAAACCAGGTCATGCGTAATTCGCACAGACAGGACATTTTAAAAGAGTAATAAAGAATGGAACCAGGTCATGCGTAATCCGCACAGACAGGATATTCCAACAGAATAATAAAGAATGGAACCAGGTCATGCGTAATCCGCACTGACAGGATATTCCAACAGAATAATAAAGAATGGAATATCAACAGAATTCACCAAGCATGCGATAGACCGCACAGACAAGTTAGTCCAATAGAATAATAAAGAATAGAATAACAGAAGAATTTCACCATGTATGCAGTACTTCGCATAAACAGGTTATTCCAATATAATAATAAAGAATGGAATAACAATAGTTCTCTTCATGAATACGAAAGAAATAATACTCCTTACGAGTACAACAAATAATATCCCTTACCTTAGAAAGAAACTGGATACTGAAATGGTGAGGTAGCAGACTTCTCTTCTTCTTTCTCTCTATAATAATTGCACTATAGCTTTTGTGAATTGGTGAGAAATAAAGGAAGAATGAGCTATTATTAATTGTAAAATATAGTTTCGATAATTACACATTTTGGGGCTCGAAATATTATAGTATAATACATTTCTCTTCTTTTTTTTAACTTAGTCGTACAAGTATTATCAAACTTGCACCACCTTCCCTAATAGTAAATAATGTGAATTAATAGTAAATCATGTGAACCAATAGTTCTAGACATATGAAAATACGAATTACAGTATAGTACCTCCATCTATACCTCTATTTTTAACTGAGTCATGCAAGTATTATCAATCTTGCACCATCAGCTCTAATAGTACAAGAATGTGAATCAATAGTACACACATGTGAATAAATAGTTATAATCATGTGAATTAATAGCAATTAATTGGTCAGTATAACTTCCAGACATCAATTAATATCGACATAAATGTCGATTTCCACTAACACTAATAATTCTCACACAATGAAACTATCAATTTCATCTTTAATCAATACGAACTTATTCATCATTAATATCATAACTCACAATATTTAACAACCAGATCATTCCCAGGAAAGAGAAGCCTTTCCGATAAGGATTTCTCCTTATTGACGCGCAATTAGGTGATCAAACCTCTCCTTGACAGAACTTCTAGACATTGTCAATATTACAAATAATAATATAAATAACTTTACCGTCTCAATTATTGATTTAATAATATATCATATTATGCGAATGATACTATGACAATAATTGAATCAATAATATGAGAGATATGATATAATAATTACTGTAGCAATAATTGAGTATAACTAAGTGACTTCTCACGTAAGCATCAATAATCAATATCGTGTGCTACTATGCAACCACGCGTATTACTGTACTTTTACTACCGGGTAGTTCAACAGTTTTAACGGTAACACTTTCACCGTTATTTTTACAAAAAGATAATTCTGTCGTTTTCTAACTACGACAATACTTTTGTTGTGGGGTCCACCAATGATTGTGTCGTCGTACGAATATTACCTGTTAAAATGAATATTCCCCGACTAATCGAATATTATATAACCACTTGCTTACTTTACAAAATTTGTAAATATTATCCACAACTATAACATTATATCAAATCCACACTATAATATTCAAAAATATATTTCGAGAAAATTATTCTTTATTCATAAAAGTTGGGGTCTTACAGCAAAGACATTCAAATATAACAATAATGATTATGATCATACCAATCAATTGTCTATCTTTGCACTACGGGCCAAAGATACTCAACTGTAATATCAATGGTCATGATCATACCAATCAATTATTTATTTTTAAACTACGGGCCAAAGATGTTTAACTATAAAATCAATAATCAACAGTCCATCTTTCCACTACGGGCCAAAGACATACAACTATAAAACTAATAATCAACTGTCCATATTTTCACTACGGGCTAAAGACATTCAACTGTAACACCAATGGTCATGATTATATCAATACACAATTCCGGTCATGATTATACCAATACACAATTCCTTATTATAATCATACCAATCAACAGTTCATCTTTGCACTACGGGCCAAAGATAACTTTAACCACAATTTAAGTCTGAGGATTATGACAATGATATAAAGAATGAATCAAGTGAGATCAAGGATAAATATTAGAGATTTATAATTCAATTTATTAAGAGTTCAAGAATGTCCAAATTGTCAACATGACGATCAAAACATGGATTCAATTTCAAGAATAAAATTCATAAAAGATAAATTGGACAAAGAAAAGAAAATTAAATTTAATTGTGAATAGTACTCATGAATAGTACCGTATGAATAGTACCCCGAATGAATAGTACCCCGACATGAAAAGATTAAAATTTCGATAAGAGAGTTCAGACCAATATTTCAGTGAAATGATATTAGATGAAGTGCAACCTCAAAGAATTTATAATCATTTCAGGAATTATAAAAGAGGGGGCTTTCCGATAAGGATTTCTCCTTATTGGCGCGCAATTAGGTGACCAAACCTCTCTTTTACAGAACTTCTAGACATTGTCAATATTGTAAATAATAATATATGTGACGCCCTCAAAATAGGTCCATTCCACCCAACCTATTCTGAGTCGTCAAATACTTGGTACAGAATATAACTACAACTTTATTACTACAATTGTCGTGCAAAATACAACAACACATATACTGTGAGTTTTAATAATAACTGTGACTCATGTCCCAACTATAGACAGCACCTCACATTGATACCTTACATAAAGGTACAGTCAAAAATTGTTTTAAAACTTAAAATCTTTGGAAAGTGCTCAAGGAAACCTTCATACATGGAAGGCCACGCGTCTAGGTTATGATAGATATCATATGTCCACATAATTATCCTTGGTTTACCCAATAGACTCCGAAAAAAAATAAAAAAATTACTATCATATTTTTTTCAATGGTGAGTCTTCTCTTGACATATAACTATCTCCACTGTCTCCAGTTAAAAATTATATTTCAAATAAACTCCAAGATCATATAGGTAGTGCTCGTAGATATACTCAGCAAGTGGATGTGCACAACTCTGTCTTATTATAACACGAGGTTGTATGTCATTAGACATCTTGTATGATAGTGACAAAATACCCTTTCAACGTTGGGTTCGCCTTACCCTATTTGATTCACCAAATATAACTACTAAATGATGTATAAAATATAACACACTTTTCTATACTGCTTAGGGAGAACTCCGCAGCTAGATACCACCGTTCTATTCCCTTGTTACCCCCGCTCGACCCAGCTACACTCTTATTACCTGAAAAGAATTGTGAAGCAAAAGGATGAGCTCAACTAGCCCAGTAAAGAATATCATAACTAAAAATAAATAAATTATCAATAGCTTTCAACAGTAATAAATCAGAGATTTAAAACATATGGTAGATGATAAAATTTTTCAACCATAGTTACAGCGGAACGAGCAATCCATTAGAAGAGTCAAATAGACCAGAAAGTCTATAATATTCTCCATGTTAAAAATCCACCAATAATATTTTATCCATGTAACATCAATCAACAGTTCTGGTCCACAATCATATGAATAACTCATAATCATAATTATGATTCTAAATTCCTCTTCGCATCCAGGACGAAGATAATTTTCATCACATGTCTTTACCTGAAACATCAAAGATCATGGTTATACCAAATCATAGTTCCTGTTCATAATCATACCAATAAATTCATCTTTGCACTACGGGTCAAAGATATTCGTCAACCGTTTATCTTTGCATTACTGACCAAAGATATTTAACAACAGATCATCTTTACACTACAGGCCAAAGATATTCAACAACAGGTCATCTTTGCACTACGGGCCAAAGATATTCATATCTCAAAGAAACACATAATCATTTCAGAATTTATATAAACCATAATTATAACCATGTTAATCAATTCACCTTTGCACTTAAGCTAAAGATAATCACTTATAACTTCAATGGTCATGATCATACCAGTCAATAATTCATCTTAGCACTACTGGCCAAAGAGAACCTATAGTCACGATCATACCAATAATCCACCCATCTTTACACTCAAGTTAAAGAGAAATTTCTTCACCAGTATTATAAAAATGTTATATATAAAAATCAAATATAGATTTAATTTCAAGAGTAAGATTCATAAATCAACGATAATTTGGTCAGTAAAAGAAACCAAATTTTTTTTCGTGAATAGTACTCGTGAATAGTAACTCATGAATAGTAACTCATGAATAGTAATCTCGACATGAAAAAGGTAGAAATTCTACAATAAAACCTATACTAATATTTCGGTATAATGATATTAAAAAAAATAATATTTTTTAAACTTATAAATAATTTATTTTAATTGTTTACACTGTACTAAATAATGCATTTAATCATCCTAAAATGTCAAACTCATAAGATTTCATCACCAATAACTAAAACCCTCATAAAAAATCTGCATATACCTCATATAAGATTCTCAAGCCATAAAATCCTATTTTCCAATTTTCTTACTTCCCATAACATATTTAATTCATTTACTCATAACTAGTCTATTTTTAAAAAAAATACCAAATTAGTCCCAAAAATATTTCTTTTATGGGATTTAGAAAAATATAGTCCCATATTGAACATATATTTTTTTACGGAATTTTTAAAATCCATTTACTATTTTTTATATGGCCAAAACCGCCGAATATTTAGATATTTATCATAAATTGTACTTTTGTGCAAAAATTTCAAAATTTACAGAGTATACTTCTGTTATATACATGTACTCCCAATAAAAATTTCACCAATTTTGGAGTTAACCACAAGGAGTTATAAGGGTTTACTTTTAAAATAGTTTTTTCCCATAAAATTCATAACTCTTAATCTATACATCCAAAAATCACTATTTTTGGACACAATCTAGAAAACTCATCAAATTATTATTTCAAATTTTTTTAAAATTTTTGAAGGTCAGAAAAATTACGAAACTGAAAAACATAATAACCCTTAAAATCCCTTACAATCCCTTACCTCGAAACGACAGTACTTCTGACTGGAATACTGAATATAGAGCTGAAGAGAACTTACACCGTATTACAACACTTAAAGTCTTAAAATAGTCACAAGAATACGCTCGATAATATAGAGAGAGAAAACTTCAGTTTCTGGTGTGATTTTCAATTCTAACCTAAGCACCCTATTTATAGAAAAATGCTTAGAACACCAAAACAGAAAATTTAATATAATAATAATATTTTTACTCAACATTTCTACGCACACCTAAGACATCTGAATTCAACAACTAACATGTACAAGTGAGGCCCATTAAATGGAAAAAATATTTTTCTTAATAAACATAATTAAAACTTCCAAAAATCAATTATTCTGGAACTTCGGAACTTCAATAATTCATAATAAATAGCCCTTTTATCAGAAAAATTCAAACCTTATGTCTTTTTCATAGGAAATTTCATTTTCTACAACTTTGTAAGTTTAAGTTTTTCCAAATTCCAAACAGAAATTGACCGAAATCCATAAACGGACGATTTTATAGGCTATAATCAAATTTCAGTCAAAAAATGGGGTCAACCGATACACCAAACATGTGTTAATCATTTAATGCAACAAAAATATTCTTCCTACTCATATACTCATATATTCCACATTCATTATAAAAATATCACCATTATTATATTATTAAAATATAATAATATAGTTAAATGAATTATTTTATCAGAAAAAGATAAAATATTAATTTTCAACAATTGTCATATTAAAAAATTTCTCCATCTATATCCAGATAAAATCAATATTTTTCTCATCATATATATCAATAATTAATTATTCACAAATAATATTACAGAATCACAATACTGGCAACCAGGCCGTTCCTAGGAAAGAGAGGGCTTTCTAATAAGGATCTCTCCTTACTAGCGCGCAATTAGGTGACCAAACCTCTCCTTAGACAGAACTTTCTAGACATTGTCAATAATGTTATCTAATAATATTATTTAGATAATATGAATTATTACTCCGATAATGGAAAATATTGTGTAGTGACAATTATTGAACAACAATAATATAAAATATCAACGTAGCAATTATTAAATTAATAAAATAAAATATTGAACAGTAATTATTGTAACAATTATTGAGTAGTGTCTTCTTACGTAAAAATCAATAATTTAAAAATACTGTGCAATACTGTGTGCTACTGTGCAACAACGTGTATTACTTTACTTTACCCACCGGGTATTCTAACAGTGTTAACGGTAACGATTACGCCGTTATTTATAAAAATTTAAATTTGTCATTTTCTTCATCCAACAGTTATTCCGTTATGGGCCCTACAAATGGATGCGCCGTCGTACGAATATTTCCCGACAACAAGAATATTTCACGACCAAACGAATATTCCCTGACAACAATGAATATTTTATAACCACTTGCTTATTTTGAAAATTTTACACATTTCACCCATAACCAAAGCATTATATCAAATTAACACCTTATTATTCACAATAATAAATAGAGGAAATTCGATTTTTATTCATTAAAAAGTTGGAGTCTTACAATATAAATAACTTTACCATCTCAATTATTGATTTAATAATATATCATATTATGCAGATGATACTGTGACAATAATTGAATCAATAATATGAGAGATATGATGCAACAATTACTGTAGCAATAATTGAGTATAACTAAGTGACTTTTCACGTAAGCATCAATAATCAATACCGTGTGCTACTATGCAACCACGCGTATTACTGTACTTTTACTACCGGGTAGTTCAACAGTTTTAACGGTAACACTTTCACCTTTATTTTTATAAAAAGATAATTCTGTCGTTTTCTAACTACGACAATACTTCCGTTGTGGGGTCCATCAATGATTGTGTCGTCGTACGAATATTCCCTGTTAAAACGAATATTCCCCAACCAATCGAATATTATATAACCACTTGCTTACTTTGCAAAATTTATAAATATTACCCACAACTATAACATTATATCAAATCCACACCATAATATTTAAAAATATATTTCGAGAAAATTATTCTTTATTCATAAAAGTTGGGGTCTTACAACCTCCCCTTCTTATGAAATTTCGTCCTCGAAATTAGGGTACATACCTAGTATGTTAAAGAGATGAGGATACCTTGACTTCATCTCATATTCTAACTCCCAAGTCATTTCCTCCACATCGTGGTTTCTCCAAAAAACTTTGACTTGAGGTATAACATTGGAGCGTAGAACATGATCCTTCTTATCCAATATTTTAACAGATAACTCTTCATACGTTAAATCTTCCTCTATCTCGTCTGGTTCTAACTCAATAATGTGGTTCGGGTCTTTCACATATTTACGCAACATAGATATGTGAAAAACGTTATGAACACGAGACATACTTGGCGGTAAGGAAAGTCTATAGGCCACAGTTCTTACTCGCTCGAGGATTAAAAATGGGCCAATGAATCGAGGATTGAGCTTTCCTCTCTTTCTAAATCTCGTAACTCCTTTCCATGGAGCAACACGTAACAATACCTGATCTCCAATATTGAATTTCACGTCCTTTCGATGAAGATCAGCATAACTCTTTTGCCGATCTTGTGAGATTTTTATACGTTGTCGGATCGTTTGAATCTTTTCCGTAGTCATACGTACCAAGTCCGGATCCAACAATGTTGCTTCACCCACCTCATCCCAGCATACTGGAGAACGAAATTTTCTTTCATACAACGCCTCAAATGGAGCCATGCCAATACTTGCTTGATAACTATTGTTGTAGGAAAACTCCACCAATGGTAAGAACTTGTCCCAACTTCCCTTTAAGTCAAGGATACAGAGTCTTAATAAATCTTCAAGAGTTTGAATAGTCCTTTTCGACTGCCCGTCCGTTTAAGGATGATATACCGAACTAAATCGTAAATCCGTGCTCATAGCTTTTTGCAAACTAACCCAAAATCTTGAAGTGAATCTTGGGTCCCGATCAGAAACTATGGATGCTGGCATACTATACAATCTTATAATCTCGTTTATGTACATACGAGCAAGACGTTCAAGTGTATAAGTTTCTCGTATCGGTAAGAAATGAGCAGACTTGGTCAATCTATCAACAATGACCCAAATCGCATCTATGCCTTGAGAAACCTTGGGAAGACCAGTAACGAAATCCATGGTAATGTGCTCCCACTTCTATTCTGGAATTTCAAGTGGTTACAATGGACCTTTTGACACTTGATGCTCCGCCTTGACTCGTTGACAAGTTAGACACCTTGAGATAAATCCCGATATCTCTCTCTTCATATTGCCCCACCAAAATGTATGTCAAAGATCACGATATATTCTGGTACTCCCAGGATGGATTGTAAACGGTGTGTTGTGTGCCTCCATCCTGATTTTATACTTCAAGTCAGAATCGTTAGGAACACAAAGTCTGGAGTTGACTCGAAGTATTCCTTCTTCATCGATTCTTGCTTCCGGAATAGCACCTTCTTGCACTTTCTTCCTCATACGCATCAGCTCCAGGTCTGTAGCTTGAGCAGCTTTAACTTTATCGATTAAAGTCGATTCTAATCGTATATTCGTTATCTTCATGTGAGTCCCTAGAGTCTTTAACTCTATCTCCATCATTTATAAGTTATAAGAAATAGATTTTTGTGTTAACAACATCGCATTCGTAAATGCATACGATCTTCTACTCAATGCGTCAGCTACCACGTTCTCTTTTTCCACGATGGTATTGAATGGTACGATCGTAATCTTCAACAGCTCGAGCCAACGTCTTTGGCACATGTTACGTTCGTTTTGGGTGAAGAAAATATTTGAGAGTTTAAGAAATGGGTTTTGTACTGTGGTCAATACAAAATTCGATTTCATGCTCTAGGGGTAGGCTAAGAAGTCTTCAAGAATACGTCAGGAAATTTATTAACAATAGAAATATCATTCAAATTTGACGTATTTTTGTTTAGATCCGTGACATGAGCTAAGAAAGCTTGACATCTATTTTTCAATAAACGAATAGCTTTATGGCTTGATATGACAGTGATTGATTTTAGTGGTTTGGTTGCTTGAATTCGCATAATAGGTTGGTTAAAAATATGAAAGCTAACAACCTTACGAAAATAATCAATTTTTGCATGATGAGTAGTTAACCAATCAATCCCTAAAATCACATCAAATGTAAGTATTTTCAAAGAGATAAGATTGACAGGTAACGTAAAAGTGTCGATTTGAATCAAACAAGATTTATATATAGTGGAGGTAACAAAGGTTTCTCCTAACGGAGTTTCGACCAATAAGTCAAAGTCTAATTTTTCCTGAGTTAAATTTAAACGTTGAGCGCAAGTAAGAGATATAAAAGAATGGGTAGAACATGTATCTAATAAGGTATAGACTTCACAAGAATTTATAATTAACTAACCCGTGCTAACTTCGTTTGGGTTACTCAATTTTTGAGAAGTCACCAAAAACGCTCTTCCTGACACCACCGACTTTGTTTTGTCCGTATTCGCCTTTGGTGCCACCGTCCCAGCTGGACTTGTTTTTGCTATAGGACAAAATAGAGCTATGTGACCGTCTTTTCCACAACTGTAACACGCAGTTTGGACTAATATGTCTCTCCCCTCCGCATTTGAAACATACGACCGGCGGTCGTTCTCCTTCCTTAACAACAGGTGTTGGTGCTGATGTCTTTCCATCATTGTTGAATCTCCTCTTCTTGAAATGTCCACTCTTAGTGTCATGGCCATGATTACCACCGAAGTGATTACCATTTTTGGCATGTTGATTCCCTCCATGCTTGTTGTCACCGCTTCGATGACTGCTACCACTGGTATTATCATTTTACCGGCTGCTCTCTCTTGGCTGGGTTGACTCGTTATCGCGCTCCAATAACTGAGCCCTATTTACAACATCTGAATACAAATACAGTTTGTGAGAAATTAAGTATTGGCGTATCTCAGGTTTCATACCTCTTAGAAACATCCGTGTTATTCTCTCCTCGTTATCAACTAAGTGGGACGCAAACCGAGATAACACGGCAAACTTAGCTTCGTACTGCACCACAGTCATATTGTTTTGCTCAAGTTTGATGAACTCTACCTCCTTCATGTGACGAATACTTTCAGGAAAGTACTTGTCGTAGAACAGCTCTTGGAACTTCTCCCAAGACATCTTCAGTACGGTAGGTTGAGTACGCTTTACAGATTTCCACCAGTAATTTGCATCTGCTCGCAACATGAAGGTGGCAAAGGGAACCTTTTGCTCCTCGGAGCATCCCAAGACATCAAATATCTTGTTGATCTGCTTTATCTACGTCTCCGCCTTAAGTGGGTTTGGCTCTCCAAAAAACTTCGGTGGTCCTAGCTCCTTGAACTGCTTAGCGGTGACCGTCCGAGAGTTGTCAGTATTTTCACCTGTATTTTGGACAGGAGCCGCTCTCGCCTGATGTTGCATGAATTGTATAAAGCCTCTGAACATCCAATCGTTCTCCATTTCATCAGTGTTATTGTTTACCTGAGGATTATTGTCTTCCTGTTGCACATTATCCTGGGTATTAATCTGTGGTGACTCCATGATCTCATGTGCTTCATTGCTTATCTCAATATTTTCGGATGCCATTTTCTAATACTGCCACAAAACAAGGGTTAATTAACATATCACATATTATTCCTATACTCTGACCGATCAATTAAATACCAAATAAACTTAGGTAGGTCATATTAGCGAAGGAATTTCCCGTCTCTCCCCTCCTAGTTCTTGTCTCACATCTCAGCCAGGGATCATATCCCTAAGCTTCAAAATACCAACTGTGACGCCCCCAAAATAGGTATACATCACCCATCTTGGGTCGTCAGATACAAGGTAATGAATACAAATACAAACTAATTATACAACAGTCGTGTAAAATATGACAAAACATAGGCTGTGAGTTTTAATATAAATATTGTCATCTAGACAATATCCACACTCAATGGAGTCCTTATTACATTTATTATCACACTATTTCACAGAATAGTGAGGACTACTAATGCACCATCTAGGACCATCACTCTGTTCTCCAACTAGTCCCAATTACGTTCTCATTTCCTAAAGAGAACAATGAAAGCAAAAGGGTGAGCTCAACTAGCCCAGTAAGAAATATTATGACTAAGATAATGCAGAATAAGTTATCATTAGCCTTCAACAGTATAATAACTGATAGAATATAATAGACAACAAGTTTTAGATTAAAAACTGCAGCGGAATAAGCAATCCATTAGAAGAGTTAAGTAAAGTATAAAATCTACTATCTTCTATGAATTAAAAAGTTTTTCATCAACTTTATTGTTGAGACTCAGCTTAATAAATAAAATCGAACTGCTCGACGGCCAAGGATATTCATGTAATCATCAATGGTCATAACTATACCGAATAATTCCTGGTCATAATCATACCAACAACTGTCCACCAATGAACTACAGGCCAATGAGGACTTTTACCACATCATTTGTCACATTACGGTCATGATTATACCGAATAATCCCTGGTCATAATCATACCAAGTCCATATATGCACGTAAGCCAAAGATGGCTTTCATCACAATATAAGCATGAGGATGATGACAATGACATAATAATTCAATAAAATAAGTTCAAGAATAAATTTTAAAGATTTATAAATTAATTTATCCAATAACCAATAACGTCTAAATTGTCAACATGATACTGCTTTGTAGAGTAAAATTAAAGAATGCTCAGAAGAATATTTTCATAAAAAGATACTGGATGAAGCGCAAATATCAATGATATTCCACTAATTTCATGGAGTATAGAAGCCAAAGCTTTAACCAACTGAGTATAATAGAATATATGAAACTATAAATGGATTTTTGCCCGCCATGCGGTAATCCACGTAGACAGATTATTTCCACAATTTAATAAAGAATGAATACGAAGGATCATTCACCATGCATATGGTAATCCACATAGACAGGTTATTCCAACAGAAAAATAAAGAATGGAATAACAGAATAATTCACCATGCATGCGGTAGTCCGCGTAGACAGGTTATTCCAACAGAATAATAAAGAATTGAATAACAGCAAAATTCACCAGGCATGCGATAGACCGCACAGACAGGTTATTCCAACAAAATAATAAAGAATGAAACCAGGTCATGCGTAATCCGCACAGACAGGATATTCTAACAGAATAATAAAGAATGGAACCAGGTCATGCGTAATCCGCACAGACAGGATATTCCAACAGAATAATAAAGAATGGAACCAGGTCATGCGTAATCCGCACTGACAGGATATTCCAACAGAATATTAAAGAATAGAATATCAACAGAATTCACCAGGCATGCGATAGACCGCACAGACAGATTATTCCAACAGAATAATAAAGAATGGAATAATAGAAGAATTTCACCATGTATGCGGTACTTCGCATAAACAGGTTATTCCAACATAATAATAAAGAATTGATTAACAATAACTATCTTCATGAATACGAAAGAAATAATACCCCTTACGAGTACAACAAATAATATCATTTACCTTAGAAAGAAACTGGATACTGAAATGGTGAGGTAGAAGACTTCTCTTCTTCTTTCTCTCTATAATAATTGCCCTATAGCTTTTGTGAATTGATGAGAAATGAAGGAAGAATGAGCTATTATTTATAGAAAAATATAGTTTCGATAATTGCACATTTTGGGGCTCAAAATATTACAGTATAATACCTTCCTCTTTTTTTTATTTTTAATTTAGTCATGCAAGTATTATCAAACTTGCACCACCTCCCCTAATAGTAAATAATATGAATTAATAGTAAATCATGTGAATCAATAGTTCTAGACATGTGAAAATACGAATTACAGTATAGTACCTCCATCTATACCTCCATTTTTAATTTAGTCATGCACGTATTATCAATCTTGCACCACCACCCCTAATAGTACAAGAATGTAAATCAATAGTACACACATGTAAATAAATAGTTATAATTATGTGAATTAATAGCAATTAATTGCTCATTTATCCGATTAATTATCCGATTGGTCAGTATAACTTCCAGACATCAATTAATATCGAAATAAATATCGATTTCCACTGACACTAATAATTTCCACACAATGAAACTATCAATTTCATCTTTAATCAACATGAACTTATTCATCATTAATATCATAACTCATAATATTTAACAACCAGATCATTCTCAGGAAAAAGGGGCCTTTCCGATAAGGATTTCTCCTTATTGGCGCGCAATTAGGTGACCAAACCTCTCATTGACAGAACTTCTAGACATTGTCAATATTACAAATAATAATATAAATAACTTTGTCGTCTCAATTATGAATTTAATAATATATCATATTATGCAGATGATACTGTGACAATAATTGAATCAATAATATGAGAGATATGATGCAACAATTACTGTAGCAATAATTGAGTATAACTAAGTGACTTCTCACGTAAGCATCAATAATCAATACCATGTGCTACTATGCAACCACGCGTATTATTGTACTTTTACTACCGGGTAGTTCAACAGTTTTAACGGTAACACTTTCACCGTTATTTTTATTAAAAGATAATTATGTCGTTTTCAAACTACGACAATACTTACGTTGTGGGGTCCACCAATGATTGTGTCGTCGTACGAATATTCCCTGTTAAAATAAATATTCCCCGACCAATCGAATATTATATAATCACTCGCTTACTTTACAAAATTTGTAAATATTACCCACAACTATAACATTATATCAAATCCACACCATAATATTCAAAAATATATTTCGAAAAAATTATTCTTTATTCATAAAAGTTAGGATCTTATAGCAAAGACATTCAAATGTAACAATAATGATTATGATCATACCAATCAATTGTCTATCTTTGCACTACGGGCCAAAGATACTTAACTGTAATATCAATGGTCATGATCATACCAATCAATTGTTTATCTTTAAACTACGGGCCAAAGATGTTTAACTATAAAATCAATAATCAACAATCCATCTTTATACTACGGGCCAAAGACATACAACTGTAAAAACCAATAATCAACTGCCCATATTTTCACTACGGGCCAAAGACATTCAACTGTAACACCAATGGTCATGATTATACCAATACACAATTCCGGTCATAATTATACCAATACACAATTCCTTATTATAATCATACCAATCAACAGTTCATCTTTGCACTATGGGCTAAATATATTCATCAATTAATAGTTCATATTTGCACTACGGGCCAAAGATAACTTTAACCACAATTTAAGTCTGAGAATTATGACAATGATATAAAGAATGAATCAAGTGAGATCAAGGATACATATTAGAGATTTATAATTTAATTTATCAAGAGTTCAAGAATGTCCAAATTGTCAACATGACGATCAAAACATGGATTCAATTTCAAGAATAAAATTCATAAAAGATAAATTGGACAAAGGAAAGAAAATTAAATTTCATTGTGAATAGTACTCATGAATAGTACCGTATGAATAGTACCCCGAATGAATAGTACCCCGACATGAAAAGATTAAAATTTTGATAAGAGAGTTCAGACCAATATTTCAGTGAAATGATATTAGATGAAGTACAACCTCAAAGAATTTCTAATCATTTCAGGAATTATAAAAGCAATACTTACCATAGTAAGTTTAGATTTAGAAATATGAAATGAAATAATATACGAAACTGCAAATGAATTTTCACACGTAGACAGATTATTTTCACAACTTAATAAAGAATGAATACAAAATGTTATCCACTAGACATGTGGTAGTCCGCATAGACAGATTATTATCACAGATTAATAAGAAATGAATATGAATGGTTATTCACCAGGCATGCGGTAGTCCGCGTAGACAAGTTATTCCCACAGATTAATAAGGAATAAAATGACAACCCTTCCGAGTATTGAAAGAAAATAATATTCTTTACAAATACAAAAGAAATAATACCCCTTACGAATACAAAAAATAATATCCCTTACCTTAGTAGGAGATTGGATACTGCAATAGTATAGTAGCAGAATACTCTTCTTCTTTCTCTCTCTCTACAGCTTGTGATTATAACCTTGCTCTTCAAAAATGGTAGGAATTAATGAATGGATGGAAGAGTATTTATAGTCTAGGAAAAGGTGGCAAATTATAAGGTTAATTATACTTTAGTACCTTCATCTTTACCTCTATTTTTAATTTAGTTCATCAAGTATTATCAATCTTGCATAACATCCCTTAATAGTATTTACATGTGAACTAACAGTTACTTGCATGTGAACCAATAGTTCCTTGCATGTGAATCAATAATAATTAATTGCTCATTTATTCGATTAATTGTCTGTTTGATCAATTTAACATCCAAAAATAAACTATTATCAAAATAAATGTCGATTTCCACTAACATTAATATTCTCAACACCATGGAAATATTTTTATCAATAATTTCATCTTTAAATTTCTGAAGTAAACTTTTTTCTGAAAAAATCAACTGTTGACTTTTTGACAAAAAAGTCAACACCGACAAATTTTGTGTTTATAGTCTATTTTGACTAATTTCATCGTCCCGGACTCAAATATCTCGCGTCTCCAAATTCAACTCCGAACTCTACATTTGACTTTTCTACATAAAATTCAACTATTGACTTTGACAAAAAAGTCAACCTTGAAACTATATTGAGTTTACAGTCTTTTCTTATTAGATCCATCACTCCGTATTTAACCGAGTAGTCCGCTCATCAAAATTCTATTTTGAACTCAAATTCGAGTTTTAATTTCATATTTTTGTGTTTTATACACACTTTTGCTTTCTTAGTTAGTTCAAACTATTTAATTAGTCTTGACTAACTACTAAATTAAATCTCATTACTTATCGCTAATAAATATATATAACACATTTTTAATCTTTCAACAATTATTCATCATTAATATTATAACTCATAATATTGACAACCAAATCATTCCTAGGAAAGAGGGGGCTTTTCGATAAGAATTTCTCCTTATTGGCGCGCAATTAAATAATCTAACCACTTTCATCGACATAACTTTCTAGACATGGTCAATTATGTAAATAATAATATGAATAACTGTGTCATGTCAATTATTGATTTAATAATATAAAATATTGTGCAGATATTATTGTGACAATAATAGAATCAATAATATGAGATACTATGCAGCAACTATTGTGACAATTATTGAATAAAATTGAGTGACTTTTTACGTAAGCATCAATAATCAGAGATACTGTGCAATACCGTGTGCTACTGTACAACAACGCGTATTACTCATGTACTTTTATCACTGGGTATTTCAACAGTTTAATGGTAAAAGTTTTGCCGTTATTTTTATAAAAAGGTTTTTTTTATCACTTTCTATATCCAACAGTTATTCTGTTGTTGGGTCCACCAATGATTGTGTCATCTTACGAATATTTCCTGACAAAAAGAATATTCCCCGACCAAACGATTACTTTATGACAACTTGCTTACTTTGTAAAATTTTCACATATTATCCTTAACTTTAGCCTTTTATCAATTTAACCATTTACTAAATAGAATAATAATTATAAGAAAAAGTGAATACTTTTATTTCATAAAATTCGAGACCTTACATCTAGACTCTCTCTCAATATAAACTATAAACTGTTTATGAAATGAAGAAGAAGAAGACTTAGAATGCTTAATAATTGAATGAATTGAGTGAATCAAATGGCTGCCCCTTTCTATCTATTTATAGGAGGGATTAATGACCCTTCAGAAGGGACATAAGCCCTTGAAACGGCACCATTTAGCCAAAACGACGTAGTTTTAAAACTTATAAGAAGAGGTGCGTCTTTTTGGACCATAAAACGACATAGTTTTAGATTTAGTAGAACAAAAACGACGTAGTTTAAAGCTTAAAAAAAAAGGCGCGTCTGTTCAGTTAAAAATAACATAGTTTTATAGCGCCTGTTCAGACAGATAGCCTTTCCCAAAATGACATAGTTTAGACGCGTTCGTTCGGCAGGTAACGCTTCCGAAAATGACATAGTATAATGATAATAAATTATCAAAACGTCACAATTTTGATAATAAAACTAAATAAATAATAAAACAAAATTTAAATAAATTTTGTCCAAAAAATTATATACAAGGACCTAGACCCGCGATCGAGCCGCGAGCCAGGCTAAGCTAGGCCGACCGATTGGCGGCAACGGTGCGCGCGTGTGAGTTCGGACCAAGCTTTGGCTATGTCCTCTCTCTTTCACAAAAGTGGGGTGCCCCTTGGGGCCCAAACCCAATCCCAAACCCAATAGCATCTTTAATATATATAAACCTATTAAATCTTTAGTTCTTAACTAATGTGGGACTTGGCTTTCCATGTATATTTATTATCATTCATTATTTTCAAGGGTGATATTTGAGAGTTAATATCTCATTTATTACTCCATATATTTGAGCTTCCAAATACTTAAATTAATCTACTCATGGAGTAGAACAAATTGATATGTGGATTCACTTAAAATAATTATTAAAATCCACTTTAATTTTGGCTCAAATTCTAATAGAAACAGAACCAAAGTACGAACTCTGCAAGTGTGGCGCTGCTGTGCCGATATCAAGTCTAAAATGGGCGATGCTGCGCCACAATTTCATGAAAAATAATGAAGCAGGCATGGAGCTGCTGCGCCACTTTGTAGGCTAGTTATAGCGCGGCCACGTTGATGCTGCTGAGTTAAATTTTTTTTTTTAAACAAATAGATTGTTTAATAAAGGGACTTGGATGCACATGTATAATACCTTTCAAGACTTGATACAGTGAACATAATGAAGTCTAAATTACCCTAACTATGAAATAAATGGAGTAAATTAAGAAATTAATTAAAAACTTGGATGAAAGTTTAATAACGAAGTAAAGTTTTTGAAACAAAAACTATATACGATTATAAAAGTTGAACACAAGGTTTATAATTCAACTTGAAATGCTTGGAGATGTTTCAATAATCTAGCATATGAATGACTTGATCAATTTAAAAGTAATTAGAAAATTAATTAACTAGATTACAATGCGATGAAAAAATGACTACGAGATAGCGTAAACTAAAAAATGACGTCCAATATGTGACTAATTAGTACGTGAGCATGAACTTAATCGTGTAGATGATTCTAAAACCCAAATTTGGTGTAATTATACCTTGTAGCATGAACTAGGAATAGAATATGACCAAATCCCAGGTCACTTGGACCTATAGAATGAGAGTTATACAAACAATAATACACGTCAAATATAAGGTCTAGCATGACCAAGAATAAGATGGCTACGAAAGGCAAAGATTTCTATAAACTTTGCATAAATAATTTGAGAATCAAGATAAAAATTAATGTAAAATAAAACTAGTTTTGCATTGGGTATATAAATTTAGTATGTTACACTAATGTGTGTATGTATGAATACTTAATTTGTGTAGGATTTTGTGAAGCACAAATAGTCGTGCGTTGTAGTTTCCACGCAAGGCAAGTCTTCCAGTTCCTATTTGTTACATGATTTCGATATGGATTATTTATAAACTATACTGCAATAAGCATGTGATATTATATATGATGTGTATATGAATATCAAAAGTTGACTATATTTGGTTGAGTCATGGAACTCAATTTGTGATATGTGATATATCATGCATGTGGAATTTATATTTATCTTAAACTGATGTTTATGCTAAGCATGAAATTTTATAATTGTTTTAAATGGATATATATGCTAAGCATGAAATTATGTTCTATATGATGCATGAAAATTATTGGATTTGCTGAGCTGTCGAGCTCAATCTTGTAAAAATAAACTTTTTGCAGGTTAATGATAAAATGCGACATTATTTGCTACTCGGATGATGAAGAATGAACAACGCATGGAAGCATAAACTATCTTAAAGTAGAAGCTGATAGTTTTTGAATTGTGTAAATCAATAATTGTGTACAGTTTGATATATTCAATAAATAAGGAAATGTTTATTTTGAAATGGGATGTATTTTGGTATATGTTTGTATGCAGAACTATACAGGTAGAACATCAATATATAAAGATGATAAGCATCGGTACTTGAACTCTCGTAGTACACTTACTTTGCTAATACATGGGATCATAAAGGTTGCGATTCAGGGTACACATGAAAGAAGAAAGATAAAATTTAATTATCCGCACTTTTAGTTGTTATTTCATTTTTGCATGATATACAACTAATTCGAGATAATATTGAAAGCACAAGGTCGAGACTAATTTTAATCTTAATATTAGGTTAAGTTGATCCCGATTTTGGGGACGTGACATGTTAGATCATGAAACACCATATTCGAGATAGAGGTATATGAATTTGGGGGCATCACACTAGTGGGTCCTGCCGCCTCGAAGGTCATTCATTCGATCGCTGCGCTGTCTACTAAAACGTCCGTTTCTTGCAATTCAAGAATTGCTGGTAGATGTGTCATACCATTTCAGAACGCTATTTTCGAGAGCTACACATTGACATCCGGCTTGACCTTTTTTGAATTCGAAAAGACGAGTCCATGACCAGAATAACATTTTCAAGTCTTCGACGGTAGTCCGTGAATCTGTCTTGCGTAGTTTGCACCCGGAATTGCTACGATGATTCTTTGTGACCCTATCATCAGCTAGACAATTGTTGTTTAGGCTATGTTGGCACAATTATATCTTTGCTCTCCCGGGGTTGTCTCCAAAATTGAAGTGACTGTTTTTGTCCCTTAAAGTTGTCTCCGGAGTTGAAAAAAACACCTTTACGCTCCTGCGAAGTTAGTCAAAGTAGAGCGAAATTTCGAGTGTCTACAACCTAAAACAATATTTTAAAATAAATCATGTCATTTATTATATTAATATGTAAACAAAATATAATAATAATGTAATTTAAAAATAAAAATATTTTTTATTCTCTCCAATCTTTCTAAACTCACAAACAAAAATAATAATAATTAAAATTTCATCTATTCTATTCTTTTTCTGATTGGTTAGGACTCGGGAGTATTCGATTTCTAATCCGACCCAACACTATATTTTTCTTCTTTTACGCGCCAATTCGAAAAAAAGCCCTAGCTCTAAATTTTTCGGTTTTTGCAGTATCTCAAAAGGATGCAGAATTTCATAGCGTAGATAACCTGAATTAAAGCTGGAATCTTTCCTAAAATGGATCAATCTTTTGATTCGGATAGCACACTGATCAAATCGGAAAATGAGTGGTCAGAGGAGCACGATGGAATTCCTTTGAAGCAACGGTTAAAGATGCTTCTCGCTAGTAAGCATCGTTCAGATTTGGGCGACACCAAAACTCAAGCAGAAATTACAGCTATGTGAGTTCTTATAATTTTTCGTCATTGATTCGCACTTCATCTTTCATTAAACTCTGTATTTGGTTTAGTAGTCTCCTTTTTTTCTTTTTCTTTTTGTGATTATTTGCAGACCCTCAGAAGATATCATAGTCAAAAAGGAAGTTGACTGTATTTCACAGGTAATTTAAATTTAAGATATGTATTTGTATTCCAATTTGTTTATGGTTGTGCAAATTGACTAGTTTATTAGGGTTAATTTGTTATTTTGGAATTTCTTTTCCCTGTTGTGTTTCGCTTCTAGCATTTGTTTTACCAATATAGCGATGGTTCATATTTCTGGTTCTTATGGTCCTACATGGTTGTGGTGTTAGATTTGGTCCTACATGGTTGTGGTGTTATATTTGGTTCCTAGTATAGTTCATATTTCTGGTTCTTATTTCGTTGTGGTGTTATATTTTGTTCCTATTATTGTGTTCCAGTTTAATTTGATTGTTGTTGTGGCATTAACTTTGTAATGTGTCATAGTAGATGCTTTACTTTTTCCTACATTTACTGTGGTTTAGGTGCACCTCTTAATAGTTGAATGAACTTGAGCCTAGTGGATCTTACAGCAGTGTTGATTTATGATTTGTGTTAGTGTGAATTTTATCTTTTGGAACACTTTAAATTTTATTCAAATTGCTGGTCAAATACAACCTGGAGTTATAAAATAGATATGCTGTTAAGATTGCCTATAATATTTCTTCCTGTTGCTTCTCTTGTTAGTCATTATTATCATTATTTTTGTTATTTTACTCATAGCATTCAACCTTCATGCTTGCGGTTTCCTTGCCATTTTTACCAACTTATGTGGTAACAAACAAATTATGTTGTGATGTCTCTTTTATTGATTTAGTTGAACACTTAACTACACCAATTTCATTAGTAAGTGCCATATCGTGTGTTATTGCAAGCTCATATGAGTTTGCTGTCATTAATTTGCTGTTTTGAATATTGAAAAAAAGTGCAATGGATGGCATGCAGGATTTGCATTCTTCCTATTTTCTTGGTGAAGTGAGGGTTGAAAGCTTGTTACCGGAAAAATGCCATTCTGACAAGGTTCTTGAAGGAGGTACTTCTCAACTTGAGCTTATATAATTATAAAAAACCAGTAATCATATTCAGTTGCACTTCATATCTTATAGAGTATGCGACTCCCACACATATGCAGGTAGGCCTCGAGAATGCTGTATTCAAAAGATTGAACCAAATACGTGCAATTCCTCCAATCAGATAGTAGTTTCTGAACAAAATTGTGGGATTGTTAGAGCAGAAGAAGATATTTCCGGTGATGTTACTGTGAACAACTTAGCAAGTTCACCAGTAAACTATCTAAATGACTCTTCTGGTGCTGAAGGTCGAGCTATTAATATAAAAAAAGAATTACCTGATAACATATACATATTTGATGATCTAGATCACATTGATTTAAGAGAACGCCGAAGGATTCTGCTATCAAGGTTCCTTTCTGTCTTCAACGATTTCTCTTTATTTTGGATAAGATAGCCATGTGCTAAAAAACATATGTATGCATTGCTAGATTAGGTTCCTTAAGTTCAAGCTCCATAAAGGTGATTTAAATCTTTATTCTTTTTCTTTTAATAATATTATTCTACTCCCTTTTATTTGAATTTGAGCGAAGTCCAGGAATTGATGAGTTTGTTTATCTATGCAGGAAGTCATTGGAATCGACGAAACCAGTTGGTGAGGTAAATTATTATCCTCTTATTGCCTTGATGCAGTAAGGCATATTTGCTAAGATGCACTGTGCAATTTGTGAATAAAAATGGAAGATGAGGGTGCTGCTAAATCCTGAACCACTAAAGATTGAGGGGTTTTTGTTCTCAATTGTGATAAATACCATTGGTGGCTTGAATTTTGGATCTTCAAAACAATCCTATGTTTGATTTCAAGTGACAGTAATTTTCCTCTAGGCATTAATTACGTAGTTCATATTTAATACACCAAAAAAATAACAAAAAAAGAGTAAGCATGAAGTGTTTTATGTTCAAAATTTTCTAGTTTACTGACGGAAGGACTAGATTAAATTCCCATGTCCAACATTCTTCCACTATTGGATCCAAGGGATTATGTGGCTTTAGGGGTACTGTTGTGAGTGATTTATATACAATTGGAAGGCAGCACTTTTCAGGTGCTTTTCTCGTCTTGTTTCTCACTAATTTGGTGAGGGTGGATTTCTTGTCTCCCCTATCCTAACATATTGTCTCTTTTCTGTTAATTTCTTTAATAAAAGAAGATTGACAAATTGGTCCAAATGGATTATGTTCGACTCATCAGTTGCTCCTATCTTCCCTGATTAGTCCCACCACCATTTTTATGAGTATCATAAACGATCATTTACCCACTCCCTCTTGAATCTCCCCTAAAAAACAAAAAAAGAATAATAAAACGAAGTCTAAAATGATTCTTTCCATAGTTGTTAGAATTTTATGATATACGATACAAGAGAAATTCGATAAAAGATTGCTGCTAGTGCGTTAGAAAGTGAGCTGGATCTTACCATACAGTACGATCTGCGATGCGGTCGGTGCATTTTTATGTTAGAGGTGAACTTGATAAGAGTTAAAATAGCACATTAAAGCCTCTTTTTATTTTTATTTTTTATTTCATTAGAAGAGGTGTTCACTTGATCTATACAACAGTTCTTAAAATGCTTTTTAGGATTCTTATATTTTTCGAAGGACTTTGTTTCCACGTTCTTTTTTTCATGTATCATACTTATATGAAGACATAAGGACATAGTTTTTGGAGTTGTCATTTGCTCTACACTCTCCAATTTGGGGCATAATTTCACATTGAGTTTATAATTATATGTTAAATAGCTATTTATTTTCTTTTGTTCCTTAATAACTATTACTTACACTATTGATTATTGGTTAAGCCTCTAGTTTAAACTCTTCAAATTATAATTTTAATATTCAAAATTTGTTTCTAGGCTCATTTGATTACTTTGACGTCACACTTAAGCTAATAAACTTAATTATCCAATAAAATTATTTCTCTATTAGTTTTAATATATAATTATTGTGTTTTACATGTCTTTCCGTATCTTATGATAAGATTCAAGCACGATGCATGATTCATCATTCAGGGATTTTCGATACATGATACGATTCAAGATTTAACAACTATGTTGTTTTCATTGTAGTTCTTTCTTCGAATCATTGAATATTCATGTTCTGTTTTATTCTTTTGCTTATTAAAAGTGCTTTATACTTTGTGCCACACAGGATAGTATTTCTGGATTGCCAAACTTTGTTATGGATTGCATGCACA
Organism: Panax notoginseng; assembly: GCA_016801055.1. NCBI lineage: Eukaryota > Viridiplantae > Streptophyta > Magnoliopsida > Apiales > Araliaceae > Panax > Panax notoginseng. The sequence goes on from CM029012.1 coordinate 253,180,067, forward strand.
ATGCTGTCATAGGAAATGAACACAGTAATTTTATTGGAAAAGAATGCTTAACTGAAGGAAATTGTTTGATAGAATGCTCAACCGAAGGAATCCATTCTGATGACATTCCTGAGAGATGCGCTGCTGTTTTCTGCAAGAATTTGGAATTTGGTTCATCAAATAGTATGGTTTCAGGCTCATCTAATACAATCCCTCATTGTCCAGCATCCGTACGCCAGAGCAGAGGAACTGAATCGACTAGATCAGGAAATTTTAAAAATGTTAATGAAAATGACAGGATGTGGTCTTCTAAAATAACTTCCAATGAGTTTGAATCATGTGGTGGAAAGGATGTTTTGTCTGAGAAGCACAAGACCGTTCTTAATTCAGCTTTGAAAACCTTTGTCAATGTCAAGGTTGAAGCTTTAGATAACAATGAGGCAGACAAGAATGCTTTAGATAAATCCTGCCATGTTAACATAGTTCCAGTAAAATGTGAACTCGATTTCATTGATGCATATTCTGTTGATGTCATAGACCATATGTTGCTGCGGGACCGGATGAAATTGCTGACATCAAGAGGGATTCAAAATACTAATATTTATGCTGAAGGCTCCAGGAAAATTATGCCTTCTGCCTTGGATTTTAAGCCCATTTTATCAGAATCTGCTACACCTCTAAGAATCAAGCATACAAGGAAAAGGAAGAAAACTGCCACGTAATACTGTTTGTGGTTAAATCTATATACACTCTATTCATATTTTTTCTCGTATTGAATTTACTCGTTCAGTCGTATGTAATATTCTAAAGGGTTTGAGCCGATTTAATATTAATTTCAGGGACTCAGTAGAAACTGCATTGGAAGAAGATGCTCCGGGACTCCTTCAGGTGCTATATGCATTTCATTATCCTATTCTCTTCTGGTGTTTGAGTCAATAGTAATGTCATCCATCTGGCAGGTGTTAGTTGACAAAGGGGTAGTGGTTGATGAAATTAAGCTGTATGGGCAAACGGAGATTGATGAGGCTCTGGACAATTCACTAACTGAAGACAGCTTTACAGAGCTTGAAGCTGTGATATCAAAGGTTGGGAAAAATATTGATCATGTCATTTGATCACCGGTGCCCTTTTCTGTCTTTATAAACTAAATATATGTATATATGTATGTACGTGTGTGCATGTATGTATGTATGTATGCATATATATATATATATATATATATATATATATATATATATATATATATATACGGTCTCCTTCTCCAGTGAAAAAAAAAACAAACCAAAGGCGAATCGGCTATAACGACGGTTTTCTGATATATAGCGTCTGTTCAAATCGTCGCCATAGCTATGTCGTCGGCTTTGTATGCTATAGCGACAGAAAAAACCGTCGCTATAGCCGGTTCGTTTTTAGTTCGCTCATGGTTCGCTGGAGAAGAGGACCACATATATATATATATTTATATTTATGTGGTATGGTTTATTTTATCACTTGAGATTATTATATAACTATAATTTGGGCAGATTAAAACTGCATTGGTTTGTGAAGAAGCACTCCCAAGTAACCATGGAATGGTTTGAAAAATAAGAAACATTATAGAAAGTTAGTTATGTTTCAATGTTGTTGATATGATTATCTCGAATCAAGTATTTACAGAAAGGAAAGAGAGGGACATAGTCGATTTTTCGTTTAATATCCTGTTATCTCTAGTTGGTCTGGTGTTATACTTTAGGAGGTATGCAGTACTGTATACATATTGTAAATTGCTTATGTGGTTTCTATAATCTCTTGAAATGTATGTACAGCTTTTCTCTCAGCGCCACTCGTTATTAAGGCTTCCTCCTTTAAGGAGTACAAAGTGTGAAAAGATTAGTTACTGCTTGGCTTGTCTAATTTCGCTGGTTGAGCAGGTAAGATTTTTCTATTGCTTATAGTCTAACAGTATGGTAGATAGCCAGATAATGGCATCTGTCAGATTACTTAGTCTCTGCCTATATTTTGAATATAAGTTCTTGTGGTATTCTTTTCATAATTCACTTGTTGGCCTTTCTTACTTGTAGGCGCGCTATTTACAGTTTCGGAAGTGGCCTGTTGAGTGGGGTTGGTGCCGGGACCTCCAGTCATTCATTTTTATTTTTGAAAGACATAACAGGTGTATTGACAACACAAATTAGTCTTTAAATTCTCTTGTTGATCTACCTGTACAGCATGACGAAGATACCCCATATTGCTTGATTGCAGAATCGTGCTGGAACGTCCCGAATATGGCTATGCAACATACTTTTTTGAGTTGTTGGATTCCGTACCCATAGATTGGCAGATCAAACGGTTGGTGACTGCCATGAAGCTTACTAGCTGTAGCAGGGTTACCCTAATTGAGAACAAAGCGTTAACGGTAGTGACTCTAAAACATTTTCTTTACACAACTGCTGATATATGAGGTGAATATATTTAGGATCCATTTGTTATAAGGAAAAGTTTTCTTCTCCCCCCTGGTATTTGGTGTGTCACAGAAAATGTGGTCACCTTACACCTGTCAATGAAAATGTGGTCAACTGGAAAATGAGGTTACAGTTGATCATATTTTTCAGTCAACGGAAAAGACTTATTATTTTCAGAAAACAAATTTGTAAGTCATTTTCTGTTAAGTGTTGGAAAGACTCTTAAGTAACACTCTTCTCTCTTTCCTCATTTCATTTCTTTCTCTTTTATATTTTTTTTCTTAATTGAATGTATATATTTTTATACATGTTTAATTTGATATTTTTCCGCGTATTAAATCATATATTCTTTCAAAATTTTCTCTTTTATTGTGAAAAATGAACTTGGCCTTTTTAACGGCTTCATCCCTTCAATGATCTAGAAAACTCTCCAATGGGTTTTCGGAATTGATAATCTTTTTAAACTTGAGTGTATTTTTTTCCGTCAATGTATAAAGTTCAGAATTTAACATTTTCTTTGATTATGAAGACTGATTTATGATAGGTTTGCTTGTTTTGGTATTTTATGTTAAGTTTACTTGTATTGCATTATCAATGGTTGCATTTTGATACTAATAATATGTATTTATGCTTGTTAGTTTATATGAAGCATTTGGTTCTTTATTTATTTTTCTATAAAAAGTTGTAAAAATGCGAAACTTTGTTTTTATTTTACCTTCACTCTGTTCAACATAATGCGAAAATGTTCTCATTGGCATAACAACACCAAGTACTCATTGGAGTACTTTTGTTTATCTCATAGTTGAAAGAAACAAAACGTTTTTTTAGTATTTTTTTTTACAATTAAGATTAATGGAATTAATTCTCCCACACTAAACTTACGAATGCATTATCAGCTACATTTTAAGTTTGCCAGCAAACCATCCAAAAAATATGGCATTTTCTTTGAGAATGATTTCTCTGAAATGGTTTTGTGGAAAGCATTTTCCATGAAACAACGGAACCTTGGTTTTCATTTACATTTTCGGACGTTAATCTAAATTACATGGTGTTTTTTCTACTGTAAAAGAAATACCACCTATTATCAATCTAGTAAAAAATGCATTACAGGCATTGGCAGAATTTGATAGAAATTGGGGATGTTAAGGTTTTATTGTTTGGTTTGGTAGTTTTAATGACTGAGAACAGGATACAACCACCCTCTTCCATCTCCACAACCAGTGCATGTACTACTCTGCTATTTATTAACCATGTCATGCATAAGTCCATCTCTCTCTCTCTCTCTCTCTCTCTCTCTCTCTCTCTCGACATAGACCCATTAAGATTTCCACCCGGACCATTAGTGCACCCATCATCAGGTGTACCACTTTTTTGGGTTCCTTAATTATTATCTGAAATTGAGATTGAAACGATGACTATATTTGAGAGGGTGGGAGGTATATATACACGTAAGCATTGCTTACTCCATGCTGAAATTAGACAAATTTCAAGATACCTGTCTTCTGAAGTGTACATACAGCTCCCCTTATTTTCAATCAAAGTGTTCTTTTTTTTTTCTGTCACTAAAGCATCTCTCTCCCTCTTTCTTTTGTCGGAAATTTGTATCTTACATTACAAACCTCTGCGATTTAGGTTGGCGAAGATCTGAGCCAAGGTGAAGCAGCAGTGTTAACGGGATATGGCTGGATACCAGATACTGGCTTAGGAACAATGCTTAACTATCGTGACAGGGTTGTTCATGATAGAAAGAATGAGAAGGACAACTCGGAATGGAGGTCAAAGATTGGGAAATTGCTTATGGATGGTTATAATGGTGGAACAATTATAACAACTGATATTCCGAGGAAGGTTATTGAATATGATGTTGATCAGAGCTGTCAAATCAAGTTGGAGCTTTAGTGAGGTTAGTCCACTCCAAAAATGTGTAAATAGTAGTAAATTATGGAACAACATTTAGCATGCTTTTGGGCAATGGACTTGTTACATAATTATACAAGTCTAATGTTCTGAGTATTTAGATTAATTTGGTTACTTCAATTAATAAAGATTCTGCTCTATCACTTTCACCTTTTCTCTCTCATATGAATTGTATTTTTTTGTGTGGGTAAAATCCAAAAAGTTGCTTGCAACTCTTGAATTATATTCTGTGGCTATACTTTAAGTTGCCATTGTTTTTCCTGCTAAAATTTAACTGTCCTACTTACTGTATTGAAGTGGTTAAGTTCGTCGTTGAGGATTCTTGCAAAATATAGTTTGCACAAATATTCTTTTACATATGTTGTCCGAATTTGATGGTTATCCACGGGTGTATCGTATGTGCTTTATTTCAAATTTACTGCTATGACACTCGTACTATTATGATTTATTTAGTTATATATTTTCAGATTAATTTTATTTACGCACACATAATCAGATAAAAACTTGACAATAATTATCACTGTTGTATATTATTATTATTTTATCTATTCCATCACTTATCCTGAGATTTGAGTTCCACTAACCAACAGTATTAGCGATGTTCTTCATCTGAACTTGGAGGATTCTTTCAACATAAAATACATAATAGTCCAACACAAAAGATATTGCACTGTGTTCCTGTCTGAGCTAGACGGTTTTCTGGATTGAGGAACATTTCTTGTTTAAATAGATGGTTTTCTGCTGCATCTCTAATATGATTTGGTGCATGCTTTTATCTAAACACCTCTTTATGTTGCTCACAATAGGCATTTCATTCTTCCGAGTTTTTGTCTCTCATAAGAGTTATCGGTAGTAAAGTAGTCGTCTCCTAATATAAGCTCTTGGTATCACTAATGAGTTGAGTTATATTTTCTGTGTGTTTCTGTATTCATGTCACACATAACAGTGATTGGTTATAAAGTAGTCGTCTCCTCCTGTAAGTTCTTGATATCACTCAAGAATCGAGAAAGAGTTTCTCGATAGAAATCTTGAGACAAGTCAAATATATTCGTCCTATCAGTACAGAACTGATAAATAATCTGAAAGTTCCTTTATACTCTCAACATGAGTTACAGTAACTGTGTTGTCCGACATTTGACTAAATATGTTGTAGCATCATTCGTAGCCCTCGTGTTAATTTAGTATTATTATTTTTTAATCTTTTGAAAATACTCTAGATGCTATCAAATATACCAGTGCTGTAAGCAGGTTTACTTGAATGTTCTTGCACATTGCAGGCCTGAACATGGCCCAACTAAGCTTTCAATCCACCAAATGCAAAAACAGACCCAACCAAACATAGTTATCCAAAGTAAATTGCGAGCTTGAGACTAATGTGTGCCTACCTAAGCTTCCATCAAAATAAGCACAAAAGAAGCCAGCAAATCAAAAGCCTCACTCCTACCAAACTCTAAAAGTAGTACACAGATGTGTTAAAAAATGATTGACACAAGTATTTTATTGCCAGATCTAATTGATCATTACAAAGACTTCCATGTAAAGCCACAAGAGATCATAGATAGGATGTCTGTCCTAATGCTGCTCCTAATCTTATTATATATATATATATATATATATATATATATATATATATATATATATATGTAATTCTGTATATATTAATGAAATGATTACCGAGTATATCCTCCAATATAAAATGTTCCCCACCCCATCCATTGTTTTTAATGATGAATTCCAAGCCCCACAAGCTTACACCTTGGCATGAATCAAGAAGAATGTAGAAGAAATTAGAGGATAAGGTTTTGTATAAAACTATTGGGGCAAAAGCCTTTGAATCCTCATCTTTATAATCATCATATATTATAACAGAAAGTGATTCTGTCTCACTGGGGTTGTATTTTTCAATAAAGTGTTCTTCTTCAAATTTATTTTTGTTGTCGTGGCAATCCACCCCTCGACTCCACCGCACAAATGCGCTCGAAATTTCTCCGCACTTGTTGGTCCCATGATCCAAAATACGTGTTTATTTGACTATAATTTTGCGACTTAACAAATACATTTGAACAAGGTGGAACTGTTTTGTGGTCTAGTGTTGCTGAATTATCATTTTTGTTAAATTTGTATGGATGTGTTGTGATTTGAATACTTAATTTGATCTTGAATTCTGTAAGGTGCACTCATTGATATATGTGAAAAATTCTGCCAAATGCATATTGTAGCGTTAGGAGTTGGGGGTTCCAAATGCACAAGGCCAATGGACTGATTACTCGTGGGGCGACCGGCCAATAAGATATGGCAACCGCCCCAGTGAAGGAAAGCCATTACCAACATACTCCATTCCCCTTTGCCAGGTTGCCCTGAAATATATATATATATATATATATATATATATATATATATATATATATATATATATATAAAGCTTCAGACTGAGACAAAGTGGATGACAAATCATACTCTTCTTTTCCTAAAAAAGATTATCTGCAATGCACTGCACTGCACCTTTTCTACAAATGTTTTGTTTATTTGCCAACCCCTCCTGTGTTTCTCTTTTTCTCCCATACCATATCACATCATACCAAATAGAGTAGTAGTTCTTCTTCTTCTTCATCATCATCATCATGCTCTCCTCTCAATCCATATAATATTCCCACTATCATTTGCCCTTTCTCTAAATTTGCATGACTTCGTTTGAGTAAATGATTACTAAAATGTCCATGTGCATAAGCCAGAGGCCCAGACAGACCATATATATATATATATATATTTCCCTTTTATTAAATGTGGCATTATCTTTGATCTTGAGTTTTTGAGTGGTCTGTCACTTTTCAATTAGGGCAAGTAGAAGTGTTGTTTAATGATACATAAATTAAATTCGTTTGTGTTATCTTAGCTTCTTGGTTTGTGGTGCCAAACAAATGGCATTCATTGTTAAGAAAAAGAAAAGAAAAGGACCATGCTTAATAACTTGGATGATCAGATTGAATGAATGAGTTAGCAAGTACACTCCCAATTATCCGTCCCACAAAATATATATATCTGAAATACAAATAAAATTTATCCTTCAAAAGATATACAAGTACGTACACACTTAATAATTAAATTATTGTATAAAGATTATTTCACCCTTAAAAAGGGTTTGTTACTTTTTAAAAAAGGGAAAGAAAAATAAAATCATATTTTACTTGGGTAAAATTTGAACTTTTTATTCTCTATCCAGGCCACTACTTGGTTAATTTGCGTAAAAGTTGTCCAAAGTGTAGTAATTTTTGATGGGAGGGAGGAGTAATTTTTTATTTAGTTAAAAAGAGGGTTAATTAAATAGTAGAAATGACGTCATTTATTGCATCATATAAGTGTGTGTTGAGTTGGGGGATGGTGGTGAGCGAGGGAAGCCATTATCAGTTGTTAAGCCAGTTTTCTGTTGTCTGGCACTACTAGAAAGTAGTAGTAGTATCAAGTATGCATGCATGCATGCGTCTTTTTCGCTCGCTCCCTCCCTCTCATTTTTCTATATAGTCTTCCCCCCCCCCCCCCCCCCCCTTTCAGAATCTATACTAGTGGGACGTACGTAGTACTCCGTATTATAATTTAATTCTGTCCTATGGAAATAAGAATGAGCCTGAAAAAGGAGGTAGGAGGGGAACTAAAAATAGTTATAGGAAACTTAGGCCTAGCTTGGTTTGTTTAAATTTTTACTACATTACTTTCTTTATTTATTTTACAAAAAAGAATTTCATTCTGATGTTAATATATAAAAATTTAATATTAATATTTTCGACGAAACTTTTATTTTTTCAATTTTAACATAAACGATGCAACGCATAATTATATCACAAGCGTTAGCGATGGTATTTTTGCAAGTTAAAATGTTTAATGAAGTTTATTTATCATCTTGTGAAAAGAATTTTATTATTAAAAATAATAATAAATTTTTGCACCCCGACTTAATTAATGTTGTTAAAAAAATGTTTGGAGTATTAGTCATAAGATGACTCTAATTATGGTGGTTTGTGGGACCACGCGCCAAAGGGCAAAAAAAGTGGCGGCCCAAGAAAGACTGATTTGAGGATTTTAAGGACAAATATATGATGATTGGAAATTGGATACAAACGCTTTGACTTTTGTAGAAAAGTCTTCCTACTTTATTATAAATGAATGAAAGAAAGCGCGTGAACAATTTCAAACAAGCCACTTATCTTTCTCTCTTTGAATATTCTGTCCTCCTACTCCTAGTGGTGTGGATTCAGTAGTAATATGTATTTTAGTACTCTTCATTAGTAGTATTTTGGTAAAAATAATGTGGCAATTGAGTAAACTGCATGTTACTCCAGTTTGAATGTTTCGAGTCATTTTCACTTTGTAGTTTGTGTTTTTAGCCTGGAGGACGACTTTGAAATAGACTGGAGGACGACTTTGAAATGGATATATTAATTGTTTCAAGTCCTAAAATGCATGTGTTAATGTATACTCTCTCCGTCCCTAATTATTTGATATTTTAGAGTTCGACACAAGAATTAAGATAATAATTAAAAAACATTAAATATAGTACTCAATTGTCTATAATACTCTTAAATATTTTTGTTAACGCCAAGATCTTCTCCCGCGTCCCAATCACGTAAAACGCTCTGATCCTGCACAGTTTAACATGTCAACACCAAAAGCTTGACGGCCTGACCGTCGGGGGATAGCTCCGGCGTGAGAGTCAGTACAGGCGATCACAAGGTTAACAATGGAGGATGAAAATGTCTAGTGTCTAGAAAGAGAAAAATATCAGTTACCTTTCTTTGTGTGAATTCCTTGCTTTTGTATGCCACTGACCTCCCCTGGCCCACAGCCTGCAGCCGACTAAGCCCTGTCCAATCCTCATTAAATACAACGCAGAGATGATAGTCAAAGTTCTATCCCCATAATCACCACCGGTCAAAGCCCAACTGGAACCATACTCAACAAACGGTTCAGCCCACTATCCGGCCCAATACTCCATAGGCCCCAAATAAAGATATTATCCACCCATTGGGTCGGCCCAATGAACCTGCCCACTACTTTCAAGACCTACCCAACATGTCTAAAGTATTATGGCCCAACATTGCCCCCAGCCTTTTATTAAACAGGATGTTTAATGAAAGAGTATAAAGGTCCTCGGTTCAACCGACGTCGAATGACCGAAGGGATCCAGATAGATTTCTTTTCGGGTTCATCTTCGCCGACCTCTACAGAAGTACCAACTGAAGTGACTTCAACTACCGAAGCTCAAGCCACCGAATCAACTCCCATCGAAGGGACAAGCCAGCCTTGCCAAAGAAAGCAAGCTGGCCGAAAACCCAAACACCCCCTTACACAGACATACAACGAGTGCCTCCTCGACATGCCCCTTGACGAACGGATCCGAGTCCTTCGTGCCAAAAAGAGAAAAATCCAAATAACCCCTCCAGCCGCCGAAGAACCACAAATACCTCCTGCAAAAGCCGATATTCTACCAGTCATTCCGGTTGAAATTATTGTTTCTGACGAAGAGCCCGAAGGATAAAGAAAGCGAACACCTAAACATGATCGAAAAAGAAAACCAGACTCTTAGGAATCTAGGCCCGAAGCCATGGGATCCCCCACTCTCTGGCCAGAATTCAATGAGAATTTCCCTTTTCAGCTCTACAACTCCTTCGTCCGTGATACCGATGACCATCGGTTCGGCAACAGTTCCAAAATGGACCTGATCGACGAGGGAATGAAGTACCAAGCTAAAGTAAGTTGCTTCTTAACTTATCCAATTACATCTGGGCCTTGAATTGATTGACTAACATTGATCATTTGCAGGCAAACGCTGTCTTTGGACGCCTCCGTCCCAAATACCAAGAGGCCGAAGCCGAAGAGAAAGCCGCTTGAAGAGAAAATGCCACAGTTAAGTCTGCTTTGGCGAAAGAGAGAAGCAATCTTGAAATGGCTCTCCTTAACAATGAGTGCCTTCAGAAAGATCTTGCTCAAACCAAAGAAGATTTGAAGACGTCTAGGGCCACTCATCAAGTTACCACTGATATAAATGTCGATTTTCTGAAGAACAACAAAATTTTGACGACGAAGATCTGGCCCAATCCAACTCAGTCCTGCCGAAGCAAAATAAAGATATCCAAGCTAAAGAAGCAAAGCAAATGGCCTATCGTCAAAAGCTTGAAAAGAAACTTCGAGAACTCCGGCCTCTCAGGGATTTGGGCACACCATCAACTGATCAGCTTCGCAAGGAGATTGAAGCAAATTACAGGAAGTCCACCGATCTGGACAATGAAGTTGTCCACATGTACTCTGAAGGGTACGAGGTCTGCCGAAGTAAATACAAAGCCAAACTCGTAGTGGCCAAAGTAAACCTGGCTCTCCTCGACTCTTCAGGCAGCGAAGACAATAAGGAAGCTTAAAGATACCATTCCATCCGAAGCTTTAGGACTCCCTTTGACCATTTTTTGTCAATAATTCATCATCAATCAACTTGAAAAATGTATACTCTTAAACTGTTAGTCAATAACTAAGCAAGTCATATAACAGATAAGATCAAATAATAATGCGACCCGAACTCAACACTTAAAAATCAGGTAATAAAGTAATGCAATACTTATTCATTACCAAAGTGTGAGGTAGATCTGCATCATAAGGAATTTTCCTACCACGAAAGGCCTAACAAATTCATAAGGACCACCTGCCGAAAAGGCTACCATCGAATGGCCAGCGAGTCCACTCGAACCTCCTAGCATCGATGAAGTTTTCCTACCACGAAGGGCCTGACAAATTCATAAGGACCACCTGCCAAAAAGGCTATCATCGAATGGCCAGCGAGTCCACTCGAACCTCCTAACATCGATGAAGTTTGCCTACCATGAAGGGCCTGACAAATTCATAAGGACCACCTGCCAAAAAGGCTACCATCGAATGGCCAGCGAGTCCACCCGAACCTCCTAACACCGATGAAGTTTGCCTACCACGAAGGGCCTGACAAATTCATAAGGACCACCTGCCGAAAAGGCTACCATCGAATGGCCAGCGAGTCCACCCGAACCTCCTAATGCCGATGAAGTTTGCCTACCACGAAGGGCCTGACAAATTCATAAGGACCACCTGCCGAAAAGGCTACCATCGAATGGCCAGCGAGTCCATCCGAACCTCTTAACGCCGATGAAGTTTGCCTACCACGAAGGGCCTGACAAATTCATAAGGACCACCTGTCGAAGAGGCTACCATCGAATGGCCAGCGAGTCCAACCGAACCTCCTAACGTTGATGAAGTTTGCCTACCACGAAGGGCCTGACAAATTTATAAGGACCACCTGCCGAAAAGGCTACCATCGAATAGCCAGCGAGTCCACCTGAACCTCCTAACACCGATAAAGTTTGTCTACCACGAAGGGCCTGACAAATTCATAAAGACCACCTGCAGAAAAAGCTACCATCGAATGGCCAGCGAGTCCACCCGAACCTCCTAACACCGAGGTGGAATCTGTCCGATCCCGCTAGACTATGGATGAGCTGCCGAAGTCCTTCATGAATGCTTCAAACTTCGATCCCAAGAACTGGCGTCTATTAACTTGACCCCTAGGCAATGGACGGCACCAAAACTCCTCAAGAATGGGGATGAGTCCAAAGTAGAATATCTGCATGCAAACAACGTCCCCTAACTCTGCTTCTGTCGAAGTGCTGCAACGGTTTTGTCAGACTCTTCAGCTTCCCCTTAAACTTCATCAGCTTATTTCATCATCCCTAAGGACAAGGTGCTACTTACCCCCAACTTCAATATTAACGTCAAGATCTTCGATGATGTCCCAATCACGTAAGACGCCCTGATCCTGCACAATAAACACAGTTAACACCAAAAGCTTGACGGCTGGACCGTCGGGGGATAGCTCCGGCGTGAGAGTCAGTACAGGCCATTCAAGGTTTAACAATGGAGGATAAAATATCTAGTGTCTCTAGAGAGATCGAAAAAATGTGGGTTGTGTGTATGCGTACCTTTTGTTAGGAGACTCCGTTGCTAGATTATACTCTCATGCTCAATTTTTTGTGCCATTAACCCTAATCTGACACAGCCCCCCCACTCCCGGTCATCTCAGCCGAAAGTATGTAGCTCACTTCCCTACCTGCTACCACTGTTTCCCACCGCCGGTAATGTAAGACCCCAACTTATTAATAAATGAAATTAAATTTCATCTATTTATTATTTTGAAATAGAAAGGGTTGATTTGATTAATGTGGTTAGTTATAGGTAAAATGCGCAAATATTTCAAATAAGCAAGTGGTTATAAAATATTCATTTTGTCGGGGAATATTCGTTTGGTCGTGGAATATTCTTTCTGTCGGGGAATATTCGTACGACGGCGTAGCTATTTGTGGGCCCCATAACGAAAAACGATTGGATGAAGATAACGACAAAAATTGAGTTTTTATAATTAACGACGTAGTTGTTACCGTTAATACTGTTGGAATACCTGGTGGTTAAAATACAGTAGCACACGATATTGCACCAATTATTGATTCTTACGAAGGAAGACACTACTCAATAATTGTTACAGTAGTTACTGTTCAATATTTTATTTTATTGATTCAATAATTGTTGCATTGATATTTTATATTATTGTTGTTTCAATAATTGTCACTGCACAGTATTTCTCATTATCAGATCAATAATTTATATTATTTGAATAATATTATTAGATAACGTTATTGACAATGTCTAGAAAATTCTGTCTAAGGAGAGGTTTGGTCATCTAATTGCGCGCCAGTAAGGAGAAATTTTTATTGGAAAGCCCCCTCTTTCCTGGGAACGGCTTGGTTGTCATAAATGTGTTTCAGTAATATTATTTCTGAATAATTAATTATTGATTCATATGATAAGGAAATATTTATTTTATGTGGATATAAATGAGGGATATATTTTTGTGGTTAAAAATGAAGGAGTTAATGTTGAGGTTTTTATCAGTATTTTTGTCGGAATGGAGGTATTAAAAATCAGGATTTTTGAGATATTTCGCGGGGGTTATAATTTTTAATCCGACCGTTGGATCGTGGTAATTTTTGGATATGTTATACATATATAAGTTGAGTATATGTCCACAAATTTTGAACTGTTAAAAATGAACGCATGATTTATTATGAATTTTACGAGATGACTGGTTCAGAAATTGTTGAATTTTCAGAGTTTATCATTTTGGTAGAAAATTCTAGAATTGGTGGGACCCACTTTTGGTTGGTAAGAAATGTGCTGAAATTTTTATTCAAATGTGGTGGGTGGGAATAGTAGCAGGTAAAACCATCAGGTTGCAGGTCAAGTCTGCTTCGGCGTGCTAACATTTTCCTATAAATAGAGGGCTAAGTTAGTATTGAAAATCACACCAGAATTCATAAGTTTTTTTATCTTTCTCTCTCTAGATTATTGAGTGTATTTTGTGAGTATTTGGATACTTTGAGAGTTTCTATTCATCAGAGCAAGTTTCTTTCAGCCTTATACCGGTATTCCGACCAGAAGTACTGATATTTCGAGGTAAGGGATATTATCTTCTTCTTAAATGATATTTTCTTCAATATCATTATGCTGAAATATTGATATGAGCTTTTTATCAAATTTAGAACTTTTTGTGTCGGGGCTACTATTCACGTATACGTTACTATTCACGTATACGACACTATTCACGAATACGACACTATTCACCGAAAAATAAAATTTTTTCTTTTTGTCCGAGATATCTATTATGGTTACTATCTTTGATTGTATCCATGTTTTGATCTTTATTTTTGAATTCTGCTTCACAATTGATTATTATGAAGTATTATTGATCTTGGATAAACTGTTATACGAATCCCTACAATTTGTCCTCCTGTCTCACTGGATTCGTTTTTTTTAAGATATTTTTCATCATCCTCAGTCTTAAATGATGATATTACTGAATATTTTTGGCCTGTAGTGCAAAGATGTATGATTACTTGATGAATATCTTTGGCCTGTAGTGCAAAGATGAACAGGTGTTGAGATGAACATGATCGACTGGTGATACAAATGAATATCTTTGGCCTGTAGTGCAAAGATGAATATTTGGTTAAAGATGATTATTAATTGATGTTACAGGGATAAAATATTGATGATGGACTTTTAAATCTTAGAAGATAGTAGAATTCATTCTCTACTTGACTCTTCTAATGGTTTGTTGTTTCCGCTGCAGTTGTTGATCTAAAACTTGTTGTCGATTATATTCTATCAGATTTTTCCCTGTTGAATACTAATGATAATTTATTGTATATTATCTTAGTCATAATATTCTTTACTGGGCTAGTTGAGCTCACCCTTTTCCTTTTTGTTTCATTTTTCTTCTCAGGAGGTGAGAACATAGCAGGATCTAGTCGGGGTATGGAGTGATGGTTCTAGAAAGATATTTTAGCAGTTCTCACTATTTTTGTAAAATAGTATTTGAATAATTGTAATGAGGACTTATTTAAGTGTGGATATTGTCTAGAAGACAATATTTATATTTAAACTCACAGTATGTGTTGTCGTATTTTGCACGACAATTGTATTATTGAAGTTGTAGTTTGCTTTTTGTACCATGTATTTGGTGACTCAGAATGGGTGTTGTATACCTATTTTGGGGGCGTCACAGTTGGTATCAGAGCTTAGGGATATGATCTATGGCTGAGATGTGAGAGAAGAACTAGGAGGGGAGAGAAGAGGAATTCCTTCGCTAGTATGACCTGACTAAGTTTATTTGGTGTTTATTTGGTCGGTCAGAGTATAGAGATAATATATGACATTACTATTAACCCTTGTTTTATGGCAGTATTTAAGAATGGCGGCTGAGAACGTTAATAATTGAGTAAATCAGACCGTAGAGACACCTTATATCACCACCCATGGGAACGTGCAACAGGAAGGCAATATTCCTCCTGTAAACAACGTTACCGAGCAAACTATGAATGATGTAATGTTTAGGAGCTTTTTACAGTTCATGCAAAATCAGACGAGGGAGACTTGTGTGCAGAATACGGGTGGAAATGATAACAACGCGCGGTTTATCACAGCCAAGCAGTTCAAAGAGTTGGGACCACCAGAATTTAAGGGAAAACCGGATCCGATCATGGCGGAAACGTGGGTCAAGCAAATTACCAAGATATTCGATGTCTTGGGATGCACGGAGGAACAGAAGGTTCCATTCGCCACCTTTATGTTCCGCGGTGAGGCAGACTACTGGTGGGAGTCTGTGAAGCGTACCCAGCCTGACACACTCAACATGCCCTGGGAAACATTTCAGAAACTGTTCAATGACAAGTACTTTCCTGAAAGTATTCGTCATATGAAGGAGGTGGAGTTTATCAAACTGGAACAAAACAACATGACGGTGTCTCAGTACGAGGCGAAGTTTGCAGAGTTATCTAGGTTTGCACCTCATTTGGTCGAAAATGAGGAACGAATGACAAGGATGTTTCTAAGAGGTCTAAAACCTGAGATTCGGCAATATCTTATCTCTCATAAATTTTCTTTATATTCAGATGTTGTAAACAGGGCTTAATTATTAGAGCGAGATAATGAGTATGTGCAACCGAGGGACCACAACCAGGGTCATACCGGTGACAGCAGTCATCAGAGCAATGATAACCAACGAGGAGGGAAAAATACGAACAAAGGCGGTAACCACTTGGGTGGTCATCGTGGCCATGATAATAGGAGAGGTGAGTCAAGTGAAAATTTCAGAAAGAGGAGATTCAACAATGACGGGAAGACATTAGCAGCTGCACCAGCACCACCAAAAAATTCTAGGGGAGGAGAACGACCGTCAGTTAGATGTTACAAATGCGGGAAAGAGGGACATATCAGCCCAAACTGTCCACAACAATCCAAGGTATGTTACAACTGTGGAAAGGAAGGCCACATAGCTCGGGATTGTTCTGTAGCAAAACCAAGTTCAAAGGGGATGGTGACTCCAAGGGCTGTCCCGGATAAGTCGAAATCAACGGTTCCTGGAAGAACGTTTGTCGTGACTGGCCAAAACGTAAGGAACCCGAACGAGGTGATCACGGGTAAGCTAATCATAAACTCTTGCAAAGTTTATACCTTATTAGATACTGGTTCTACCCATTCTTTTATCTCTCCTGCTTGTGCTCAACGTTTAAACTTGACTCCGGAGAAATTGGACTTTGACTTATCTGTTGAAACTCCGTTGGGTGAAACCTTCGTTACATCTACAGTTTATAAATCTTGCATGATCCAAGTTGGCACTATCACATTACCTGTTGATCTTATCTCTTTAAAGATACTTGCTTTTGATGTGATTTTAGGAATTGATTGGTTAACCACTCATCATGCTAAAATTGATTGTTTTCGTAAGGTTGTTAGTTTTCATATTCCTAACCAACCTGTCATATGAATTCAAACTACTAAACCACTAAAATCAGTCACTGTTATATCAAGCCACAAAGCTATTCGTTTATTGAAAAACGGATATCAAGCTTTCTTAGTCCATGTTATGGATTTGAACAAAGACAAGTCAGATTTGAATAATATTTCTGTTGTTAGAGAATTTTCCGATGTATTTCCTGAAGAACTTCCTGGTCTACCCCCAGAACGTAAAGTTGAATTCTTGATTGACCTTGAACCCGGTACAAAGCCCATTTCTAAAACCCCATATCAAATGGCTCCTATTAAACTTCAGAAGTTAAAAGTCCAATTACAGGAGTTATTAGACATCGGTTTTATTCGTCCTAGTACATCTTCTTGGGGTGCTCCTGTTTTATTCGTAAAGAAGAAAGACGGGAGATGCGACTTTGTATCGACTATATAGAATTGAACCATGTCACCATCAAGAATAGGTATCCGCTACCTCGCATTGATGACCCGTTCGACTAGTTACAAGGAGCACAATTCTTTTCAAAGATCGACCTTCGTTCTGGATATCATCAGCTGAAGATTAAAACTGAGGATATTCCAAAGACTGCCTTCAGAACTCGGTACGGGCATTATGAATTCTTAGTCATGTCTTTTGGATTGACTAATGCTCCTGCTGCTTTCATGGATATGATGAACCGTGTGTTCAAAGAATATTTAGATCAGTTTGTTGTTGTCTTTATTGATGACATCCTCATCTATTCCAAAAGCCGTGAAGATCATGAGCGCCATTTGAAGCTAATATTGTAAAGGCTTCGTGAAAACAAGCTATATGCCAAACTGAAGAAATATGAGTTCTGGCTTGAAGAAGTAGCATTCATTGGGCACGTGGTGTCAAAACATGGAGTATCTGTCGACCCGACGAAGATTGAAGCCATACAAAGTTGGGAGCAACCGAAGTCGGTGACTGAAGTACGTAGCTTTCTGGGCTTAGCTGGGTATTATCGGAGATTCGTGGAAGGATTTTCTAGAATCGCTACTCCGTTAACTCAGCTGACTCGGAAGGATACAAAATTCGGTTGGAGCGAAGATTGTGAGAAGAGTTTTCAAGAACTCAAGAGGAGACTCTTTTCGACACCTGTTCTGACAATACCATCTGGTTCGGATGGATTTGCTATCTATAGTGATGTTTCAGGCAAAGGGTTAGGATGTGTTCTCATGCAACATGGGAAAGTCATAGCCTATGCCTCGCGACAACTCAAAGAATATGAGAGAAATTATCCTACTCATGATTTGGAGTTAGCAGCAGTCATTTTCGCGTTGAAGATTTGGAGACACTACCTGTATGGGGAGAAAGTGGAGATCTATACGGATCATAAAAGCCTCAAATATTTCTTCACCCAAAAGAAACTCAACATGCGGCAACGACGTTGGCTTGAGCTGTTGAAAGATTACGATTATACCATCCAATATCATTCTGGAAAAGCGAACGTAGTAGCTGACGCATTGAGTAGAAGATCATACGCGGGTACGAGTGCAATGGTGTTAACACAAAGGCCCATTTTGTACGATTTGTAAAGGATGGAGATAGAGATGAAGGCTCCAAGTACCCACATGATGATATCAAATATACGAGTAGAACCGACTTTAATTGATAAAGTTAAAGCCGCTCAAGCTACGGACATAGAGCTGATGCGTATGAAGAAGAAAGTGCAAGAAGATGGTATTCCAGAAGCAAGAATCGATGAAGAAGGAATACTTCGAGTCAACTCCAGACTTTGTGTTCCTAACGATTTTGACTTGAAGCATAGAATAATGATGGATGCACACAACACACCGTTTGCAATCCATCCTGGGAGTACCAAAATGTATCACGATCTTCGACATACATTTTGGTGGAGCAATATGAAAAGAGAGATCGCGGAGTTTATCTCGAGGTGTTTAACTTGTCAACGTGTAAAGGCGGAGCATCAAGTGCCAAAGGGTCCATTGCAACCACTTGAGATCCCGAAATGGAAGTGGAAACACATTACCATGGATTTCGTTACGGGTCTTCCCAAGGTGTCTCAAGGCATAGATGCGATTTGGGTTATTATTGATAGATTGACCAAGTCTGCCCATTTCTTGCCTATACGTGAGACTTATTCCCTTGAACGTCTTGCTAGTATGTATGTGAATGACATTGCGAGATTGCATGTCATGCCAGTATCCATAGTTTCGGACCGTGACCCAAGATTCACTTCACGATTTTGGGTTAGCTTGCAGAAAGCTATGGACACGGATTTACGATTTAGTTCAGCATACCATCCTCAAACGGACGGACAATCAGAGAGGACTATTCAAACTCTTGAAGATCTATTAAGACTCTGTGTCCTAGATTTCAAAGGGAGTTGGGATAAGTACCTACCATTGGTGGAATTCTCCTACAATAACAGTTATCAAGCAAGTATAGGCATGACTCCATTCGAGGCGTTGTATAGAAGAAAATGTCGCTCTCCAGTATGCTGGGACGAGGTGGGAGAAGCAACGTTGTTGGGACCAGAATTAGTACGCATGACTACGGAAAAGATCCAAATGATTCGACAACGTATTCAAACCTCACAAGATCGACAAAAGAGTTATGTTGATCTTCATAGAAAGGACGTGGAGTTTAATATTGGAGATCATGTACTGTTACGTGTTGCTCCATGGAAGGGAGTTACAAGATTTAAAAAGAGAGGAAAGCTCAATCCAAGATTTATTGGTCCATTTGAGATTCTTGACCGAATAAGAAATGTGGCCTATAGACTCGCATTACCTCCAAGCATGTCTCGTGTTCATAATATTTTTCACATATCTGTGCTTCGTAAATATGTGAAAGACCCGAACCACATAATTGAGTTAGAACCAGACGAGATAGCCAAAGATTTAACGTACAAGGAGGTACCTGTTAAGATCTTGGATAGGAAAGAGCATGTTCTACGCACGAAGGTTATACCACAAGTTAAGATTTTGTGGAGAAACCATGCTATTGAAGAAATGACCTGGGAGTTGGAATCATAAATGAAAGCGAGGTATCCTCACCTTTTCGAAACACCAGGTACGTACGTCAATTTCGAGGATGAAATTTTATAAGGAGGGGAGGTTGTAAGACCCCAACTTATTAATAAATGAAATTAAATTTCCTCTATTTATTATTTTGAAATAGAAAGGGTTGATTTGATTAATGTGATTAGTTATGGGTAAAATGCGCAAATATTTCAAATAAGCAAGTGGTTATAAAATATTCATTTTGTCGGGGAATATTCGTTTGGTCGTGGAATATTCTTTCTGTCGGGGAATATTCGTATGACGGCATAGCTATTTGTGGGCCCCATAACGAAAAACGATTGGATGAAGATGAAAATAGTATGCATACAAACCAATCATGTTTAATGATAAAGTATATACTTTGTAACAATCTTATTCATTTATTAATAAAAGGTATTAATTTATTAAAGGCTTTTAATTATCTACATGATGTTGTTTTATAATATGTGATAAACCCATAGTTTTAAGCAATGCTTTTAGAATAATGATGATGATCATTCTAATGAGATCTAAATTCTTAGAAAGCTTAAAACTAAAATAGTTTCCAATCGTTGAATTACTAAATTGGGGATTAGTGAATCCGAATAGATTGGTACATACGTTGCTTGCTCATTGGATGAGGATGATTGATCTCATGATCATTTGTGTGAAGACACTAAAGCAAGTATGTAGGTGCTTATTAGAGAATAAGTTCACTGAACGTGGCTCGCTAAGGAATACCTAATGGAGTTTTACTTGTCTGTCAATAGGAATTCCTGTAGTGATAGCAGTACAAGTGATCCTTGGACTTGAGATAATCATAGTATCTTGTGTATGATGAGTTATACTTTGACTTATTTCTTAAGACCCTTAGGGTATATCAAAGGGTATGCTTGAGTATAATAAGTTGTACATGGAGATAATGTATGATCAATAAAGAATCTACCGCTTCTAGTAGAAGAAGAGAAATGTTCTATGTGATTCGATAAATAACAACCTAGTAGTCCTTGGCCAAGGCAGAATGAAATTAGAAAAGGAGTTTCTAATTTGCATTACTTGGTGTTGTGCATTTAAGAGTCGAAATATATATAATTAAATAAAATAAGACTTGACAGTAATTCCATGTCTTATATTTAATTGGGACATTGTATGGTGGAAGGATTGAATTGTATGGTAACTATTTACTCAAAGGTTCTTTTATGATTAATGTTGAAATCTATATTATCTGGAAAGTCGTTGATAGCTAGGGAGACTTATCCCTATTGTAGAATAAATATTATTTATTTAAATAAATTATTAGTTTAATTTATTTATTTAAATAAGATTAGAATTGTCTAATTGATTTATTCACAACCGGTTAAATATGGAGAACCTAAAGGGTCACACCATAAAAGGAAGAATAATTATTTAAGAAGTTAATGGCATAATCGTAACAATATGTTAAGTATATTTAATTTAATCTATGGTGATAGAATAAATTAAATAGCTTAATATTTATTATTTAATATTTTAGAAATATTAAATATAAATAAATAAGAGGAGTCTTATTAATATTATTACAATTATTATTATTTTAATTTCTAAAAGAGTTTAGGAATTAATTTAATATAAGTACTCTCATTTATTCCTAATAGAATTAGGAGGAAAAATTAGTTAAAGGAATTTAATTAATTATCTCTAATAAGATTAGGGAGCCTAATTAATTAAAAGAGTTTAATTAAAATAAAGTCTAATTCCTTAATTGTTAAGGAGGGTTGTTCACATCTATAAATAAGAGGAGTCTTATTATTAGTGTGGGGGTTGTTGACTTTTACAACATACGTGATTCCAATAGTTGGGAGAGTAAGCCTTTTTCTATGAGAGATAGAAAAACTAGGGTTTTGCCAAATACCCATCTTCTTGAATTCTTCTTCTTCCATGGTGGATCACCTCTAGAAGCTAAACACTTGGGTGGCTAACGTTGATCAAAGGAAGGAACCAAACCCGGTGGATTCAAGTTGAACGGGAAAAGGATTTGAGGTGAACTTGTACCTGAGAAAGCTCAGATCTTCAAGGGTATGATTCTTGTTCTTATCTTTTCGTTTAATTAATAATTGTGCATAAAGGATGATCCGGGTATATAGTTTGTAAAAATTTTAAAACTCTGATTTTACACGTTTTCGTTATTTTATGCAATTTGATTGCGTTCATGAATATTACAAACCTAAAAGAAAATAACGACAAAAATTGAGTTTTTATAATTAACGGCGTAGTTGTTACCGTTAATACTGTTGAAATACCTGGTGGTTAAAATACAGTAGCACACAGTATTGCACCAATTATTGATTCTTACGAAGGAAGGCACTACTCAATAATTGTTACAGTAGTTACTGTTCAATATTTTATTTTATTGATTCAATAATTATTGCATTGATATTTTATATTATTGTTGTTTAAATAATTGTCACTGCACAACATTTTCTATTATCAGATCAATAATTCATATTATTTGAATAATATTATTAGATAACATTATTGGCAATGTCTAGAAAGTTCTGTCTAAGGAGATGTTTGGTCACCTAATTGCGCGCCAGTAAGGAGAAATTCTTATTAGAAAGCCGCCTCTTTCTTGGGAACGGTCTGGTTGTCATAAATGTGATTCTGTAATATTACTTGTGAATAATTAATTATTGATTCATATGATAAGGAAATATTTATTTTATGTGGATATAAATGAGGGATATATTTTTGTGGTTAAAAATGAAGGAGTTAATGTTGAGGTTTTTATCAGTATTTTTGTCGGAATGGAGGTATTAAAAATCAGGATTTTTGAGATATTTCGCGGGGGTTATAATTTTTAATCCGACCGTTGGATCGTGGTAATTTTTGGATATGTTATACATATATAAGTTGAGTATATGTCCATAAATTTTGAACCGTTAAAAATGAACGTATGATTTATTATGAATTTTACAAGATGACTGGTTTAGAAATTGTTGAATTTTCAGAGTTTATCATTTTGGTAGAAAATTTTAGAATTGGTGGGCCCCACTTTTGGTTGGTAAGAAATGTGCTGAAATTTTTATTCAAATATGGTGGGTGGGAATAGTAGCAAGTAAATCCATCAGGTTGCAGGTCAAGTCTGCTTCGGCGTGCTAACATTTTCCTATAAATAGAGGGCTAAGTTAGAATTGAAAATCACACCAGAATTCATAAGTTTTTTTTTCTCTTTCTCTCTCTAGATTATTGAGTGTATTTTGTGAGTATTTAGATACTTTGAGAGTTTCTATTCATCAGAGCAAGTTTCTTTCAGCCTTATACCGGTATTCTGACCAGAAGTACTGATATTTTGAGGTAAGAGATATTATCTTCTTCTTAAATGATATTTTCTTCAATATCATTATGTTAAAATATTGATATGAGTTTTTTATCAAATTTAGAACTTTTTGTGTCGGAATTACTATTTACGTATACGACATTATTCACGAATACGGCACTATTCACCGAAAAATAAAATTTTTCCTTTTTGTCCGAGATATCTATTATGGTTACTATCTTTGATTGTATCCATGTTTTGATCTTTATTTTTGAATTCTGCTTCACAATTGATTATTATGAAATATTATTGATTTTGGATAAACTGTTATACGAATCCCTACTATTTGTCCACTTGTCTCACTGGATTCATTTTTTTTAAGATATTTTTCATCATCCTCAGTCCTAAATGATGATATTACTGAATATCTTTGGCCTGCTGTGCAAAGATGTATGATTACTTGATGAATATCTTTGGCCTGTAGTGCAAAGATGAACAGGTGTTGAGATGAACATGACCGACTGGTGATACAAATGAATATCTTTGGCCTGTAGTGCAAAGATGAATATTTGGTTAAAGATGATTATTAATTGGTGTTACAGGGATAAAATATTCATGATGGAATTTTAAATCTTAAAAGATAGTAGAATTCATTCTCTACTTGACTCTTCTAATGGTTTGTTGTTTTCGCTGCAGTTGTTGATCTAAAACATGTTGTCGATTATATTCTATCAGATTTTTCCCTGTTGAATACTAATGATAATTTGTTGTATATTATCTTAGTCATAATATTTTTTATTGGGCTAGTTGAGCTCACTCTTTTTCTTTTTGTTATATTTTTCTTCTCAGGAGGTGAGAACATAGTAGGATCTATTCGGGGTATGAAGTGATGGTTCTAGAAAGATGTTTTAGCAGTCCTCACTATTTTTATAAAATAGTGTTTGAATAATTGTAATGAGGACTTATTTGAGTATGGATATTGTCTAGAAGACAATATTTGTATTTAAACTCACAGTATGTGTTGTCGTATTTTGCACGACAATTGTATTATTGAAGTTGTAGTTTGATTTTTGTACCATGTATTTGGCGACTTAGAATGGGCGTTGTATACATATTTTAGGGGCGTCACAGGTAATCTGAGTCCCATCCTCATTAATATTATGCAGAAAGGTGGCAGACATAACAGTCAACTATTATCTTTTGTGATTGTAAGACCCCGAATTTTATGAAATAAAAGTATTCAATTTTTCTTATAATTATAATTCAGTAAATGGTTAAATTGATAAAAAGTTAAAGTTATGGGTGAAATGTGAAAATTTTTCAAAATACACAAGTGGTTATAAAATAATCATTGTTGTCGGGGAATATTCGTTTGGTCGTGAAATATTCTTTCTGTCGGAGAATATTCGTACGACGGCGCAACTATTTGTGGGCCCCATAACGAATAACTGTCGGGTGAAGGAAAACGACAAATTTGAGTTTTTACAAATAACGGCGTAGTTGTTACCGTTAACACTGTTGGAATACCCGGTGGTTAAAATACAGTAATACGCGTTATTGCACAGTAGCACACGGTATTGCACAGTATTTTTGAAATTATTGATTCTTACGTAAGAAGGCACTACTCAATAATTGTTACAGTAATTACTGTTCAATATTTTATTTTATTGATTCAATAATTGCTGCGTTGATATTTTATATTATTGTTGTTTCAATAATTGTTGCTGCACAGTATTTTCTATTATCAGATCAATAATTCATATTATTTGAATAATATTATTAGATAACATTATTGTCAATGTCTAGAAAGTTCTGTCTAAGGAGAGGTTTGGTCATCTAATTGCGCGCCAGTAAGGAGAAATTCTTATTGGAAAGCCCCCTCTTTCATGGGAACGGCCTGGTTGTCATAAATGTGATTCTGTAATATTATTTGTGAATAATTAATTATTGATTCATATGATAAGGAAATATTTATATTATGTGGATATAAATGAGGGATATATTTTTGTGGTTAAAAATGAAGTAGTTAATGTTGAGGTTTTTATCAGTATTTTTGTCGGAATGGAGGTATTAAAAATCAGGGTTTTTGAGATATTTTGCGGGGGTTATAATTTTTAATCCGACCGTTGGATCGTGGTAATTTTTGGATATGTTATACATATATAAGTTGAGTATATGTCCATAAATTTTGAACCGTTAAAAATGAACGTATGATTTGTTATGAATTTTAAGAGGTGGCTGATTCAGAAATCAGGTTATAAATTATTTTTGGTGGAAAATTCTAGAATTGGTGGGCCCCACTTGTGGTTGGTGAAGAAATGTGCTGAATTATATTTTAAATGTGGTGGGTGGGAATAGTAGCAGGTAAAGCCATCAGGTTGCATGTAAGACCCCAACTTATTAATGAATAAAATCAAATTTTCTCTAAATATTATTGTGAATAATAAGGGGTTAATTTGATATAATACTTTGGTTATGGGTGAAATGTGCAAATTTTGCAAAATAAGCAAGTGGTTATAAAATATTTATTTTTGGTCGGTGAATATTCGGTTGGTCGTGGAATTTTCTTGCTGTCGGGGAATATTCGTACGACGACGCAGCCTTGTGTGGGCCCCATAACGGAAAGCGATTGGATGAAGAAAAACGACAAGTATAAGTTGTTTATAAATAACGGCGTAGTTGTTACCGTTAATACTGTTGGAATACCCGGTGGTTAAAATACAGTAGCACACGGTATTGCACCAATTATTGATTCTTACGTAAGAAGGCACTACTCAATAATTGTTACAGTAGTTATTATTCAATATTTTATTTTATTGATTCAATAATTGCTGCGTTGATATTTTATATTATTGTTGTTTCAATAATTGTTGCTGCACAGTATTTTCATTTATCAGATCAATAATTCATATTATTTGAATAATATTATTAGATAACATTATTGGCAATGTCTAGAAAGTTCTGTCTAAGGAGAGGTTTGGTCATCTAATTGCGCGCCAGTAAGGAGAAATCCTTATTGGAAAGCCCCCTCTTTCCTAGGAACGGCCTGGTTGTCATAAATGTGATTCTGTAATATTATTTATGAATAATTAATTATTGATTCATATGATAAGGAAATATTTATTTTATGTGGATATAAATGAGGGATATATTTTTGTGGTTAAAAATGAAGGAGTTAATGTTGAGGTTTTTGTCAGTATTTTTGTCGGAATGGAGGTATTAAAAATCAGGATTTTTGAGATAGTTTGCGGGGGTTATAATTTTTAATCCGACCGTTGGATCGTGGTAATTTTTGGATATGTTATACATATATAAGTTGAGTATATGTCCACAAATTTTGAACCGTTAAAAATGAACGTATGATTTATTACGAATGTGGTTGGTGAAGAAATGTGCTGAATTATATTTCAAATATGGTGGGTGGAAATAGTAGCAGGTAAAGCCATCAGGTTGCAGGTCAAACCTACCAAAATTTTCCTATAAATAGAGGGCTAAGTTAGAATTGAAAATCACACCAGAAACAAGTTTTCTCTCTTTCTCTCTCTAGATTATTGAGTGTATTTTGTGAGTATTTAGATACTTTGAGAGTTTCTATTCATCAGAGCAAGTTTCTTTCAGCCTTATACCGGTATTCCGACCAGAAGTACTGATATTTTGAGGTAAGGGATATTATTTTCTTCTTAATGATATTATTTTCTTCAATATCATTATGCTGAAATATTGATATGAGTTTTTATCAAATTTGGAACTTTTTGTGTCGGGGGTTACTATTCACGTATACGGCACTATTCACGTATACGGCACTATTCACGAATACGGCACTATTCACCGAAAAATAAAATTTTCCCTTTTTGTCCAAGATGTCTATTATGGTTACTATCTTTGATTGTATCCATGTTTTGATCTTTATTTTTGAATTCTGCTTCACAATTGATTATTATGAAGTATTATTGATCTTGGATAAACTGTTATACGAATCCCTACTATTTGTCCTTCTGTCTCATTGGATTCGTTCTCTTTAAGATATTTTTCATCATCCTCAGTCCTAAATGATGATATTACTGAATATCTTTGGCCTGTAGTGCAAAGATGTATAATTACTTGATGAATATCTTTGGCCTGTAGTGCAAAGATGAACAGGTGTTGAGATGAACATGACCGACTGATGATACAAATGAATATCTTTGGCCTGTAGTGCAAAGATGAATATTTGGTTAAAGATGATTATTAATTGATGTTACAGGGATAAAATATTGATGATGGACTTTTAAATCTTAGAAGATAGTAGAATTCTTTCTCTACTTGACTCTTCTAATGGTTTGCTGTTTCCGCTGCAGTTGTTGATCTAAAACTTGTTGTCGATTATATTTTATCAGATTTTTCCCTGTTGAAGACTAACGATAATTTGTTGTATATTATCTTAGTCATAATATTCTTTACTGGGCTAGTTGAGCTCACCCTTTTCCTTTTTGTTCCATTTTTCTTCTCAGGAGGTGAGAACATAGCAGGATCTAGTCGGGGTATGGAGTGATGGTTCTAGAAAGATGTATTAGCAGTCCTCACTATTTCTGTAAAATAGTGTTTGAATAATTGTAATGAGGATTTATTTGAGTGTGGATATTGTCTAGAAGACAATATTTGTATTTAAACTCACAGTATGTGTTGTCGTATTTTGCACGACAATTGTATTATTGAAGTTGTAGTTTGCTTTCTGTACCATGTATTTGGCGACTCAGAATGGGTGTTGTATACCTATTCTGGGGGCGTCACAGTTGGTATCAGAGCTTAGGGATATGATCCCTGGCTGAGATGTGAGACAAGAACTAGGAGGGGAGAGACGGGGAATTCCTTCGCTAGTATGACCTGACTAAGTTTATTTGGTGTTTATTTGGTCGGTCAGAGTATAGGGATAATATATGACATGACTATTAACCCTTGTTTTATGGCAGTATTTAAGAATGGCAGCTGAGAACGTTAATAATGGAGTAAATCAGACCGTGGAGACACCTTTGATCACTACCCAGGGGAACGTGCAACAGGAAGGCAATATTCCTCCTGTAAACAACGTTACCGAGCAAACGATGAATGATGGAATGTTTAGGAGCTTTTTGCAGTTCATGCAAAATCAGACGAGGGAGACTCGTGTGCAGAATACGGGTGGAAATGATAACAACGCGCGGTTTGTCACAGCTAAGCAGTTCAAAGAATTGGGACCACCAGAATTTAAGGGAAAGCCGGATCCGATCATGGCGGAAACGTGGGTCAAGCAAATTACCAAGATATTTGATGTCTTGGGATGCACGGAGGAACAGAAGGTTCCATTCGCCACATTTATGTTCCGCGGTGAGGCAGACTACTGGTGGGAGTCTGTGAAGCGTACCCAGCCTGACGCACTCAACATGTCCTGGGAAACATTTCAAAAACTGTTCAATGACAAGTACTTTCCTGAAAGTATTCGTCATATGAAGGAGGTTGAGTTTATTAGACTGGAACAAAACAACATGACGGTGTCCCAGTACGAGGCGAAGTTTGCAGAGTTATCCAGGTTTGCACCTCATTTGGTCGAAAATGAGGAACGAATGACAAGGATGTTTCTGAGAGGTCTAAAACCCGAGATTCGGCAATATCTTATCTCTCATAAATTTTCTTTATATTCAGATGTTGTAAACAGGGCTCAATTATTAGAGCGAGATAATGAGTATGTGCAACCGAGGGACCACAACCAGGGTCATACCGGTGGCGGCAGTCATCGAAGCAATGAAAACCAGCAGGGAGGAAAACATTCGGACAAAAGCGGTAACCACTCTGGTGGTAATCGTGGTCGTGATAATAGAAGGAGCGAGTCGGGAGGAGATTTCAAGAAGAGAAGGTACAACAATGATAACGTGAAGACGTCAGCACAAACATCAACTGTTTCTAGGGGAGGAGAACGACCACCGGTCGTATGTTACAAATGTGGGAAAGAGGGACATATCAGCCCAAACTGCCCACAACAATCCAAGGTATGTTATAACTGTGGAAAGGAAGGTCATATAGCTCGAGAGTGTTCTGTAGCAAAACCAAGTTCAGCAGGGATGGTGACTCCAAAAGTTATCCCGGATAAGTCGAAATCAGCGGTTCCTGGAAGGGCGTTTGTCGTTACTGGCCAAAACGCGAGAAACCCGAACGAGGTGATCACGGGTAAGCTAATCTTGAATTCTTGCGAAGTTTATACTTTACTAGATACCGGTTCTACCCATTCTTTTATCTCTCCTGCTTGTGCTCAACGTTTAAACTTGACTCCGGAGAAATTGGACTTTAACTTATCTGTTGAAACTCCGTTGGGTGAAACCTTCGTTACATCTACAGTTTATAAATCTTGCATGATCCAAGTTGGCACTATCACATTACCTGTTGATCTTATCTCTTTAAAGATACTTGCTTTTGATGTGATTTTAGGAATTGATTGGTTAACCACTCATCATGCTAAAATTGATTGTTTTCGTAAGGTTGTTAGTTTTCATATTCCTAACCAACCTGTCATACGAATTCAAACTACTAAACCACTAAAATCAGTCACTGTCATATCAAGCCACAAAGCTATTCGTTTATTGAAAAACGGATGTCAAGCTTTCTTAGCCCATGTTATGGATTTGAACAAAGACAAGTCAGATTTGAATAATATTTCTATTGTTAGAGAATTTTCCGATGTATTTCCTGAAGAACTTCCCGGTCTACCCCCGGAACGAGAAATTGAATTCTTTATTGACCTTGAACCCGGTACAAAGCCCATTTCTAAAACCCCATATCGAATGGCTCCTATTGAACTTCAGGAGTTAAAAGTCCAACTACAGGAGTTGTTGGACATCGGTTTTATTCGTCCTAGTACGTCTCCTTGGGGTGCTCCTGTTTTATTCGTAAAGAAGAAAGACGGGAGTATGCGACTTTGTATTGACTATCGAGAATTGAACTATGTCACCATCAAGAATAGGTATCCGCTACCTCGCATTGATGACCTGTTTGACCAGTTGCAAGGAGCACAATTCTTTTCAAAGATCGATCTTCGTTCTGGATATCATCAGCTGAAGATTAAAACTGAGGATATTCCAAAGACTGCCTTCAGAACTCGGTACGGGCATTATGAATTCTTAGTAATGTCTTTTGGATTGACTAATGCTCCTGCTGCCTTCATGGATATGATGAACCGTGTATTCAAAGAATATTTGGATCAGTTCGTTGTTGTCTTTATTGATGACATCCTCATCTATTCCAAAAGCCGTGAAGATCATGAGCGCCATTTGAAGCTGGTACTGCAAAGGCTTCGTGAAAACAAGCTATATGCCAAACTGAAGAAATGCGAGTTCTGGCTTGAGGAAGTAGCATTCCTTGGGCACGTGGTGTCAAAACATGGAGTATCTGTCGACCCGGCGAAGATTGAAGCCATACAAAGTTGGGAGCAACCGAAGTCGGTAACCGAAGTACGTAGCTTTCTAGGCTTAGCTGGTTATTATCGGAGATTTGTGGAAGGATTTTCTCGAATCGCTACTCCGTTAACTCAGCTGACTCGGAAAGATACAAAATTCGTATGGAGTGAGGAATGCGAGAAGAGTTTCCAAGAACTCAAGAGGAGACTCATTTCGGCACCTGTTTTGACAATACCATCTGGTTCGGATGGATTTGTTATCTACAGCGATGCTTCAGGCAAAGGGTTAGGATGTGTTCTCATGCAACATGGGAAAGTCATAGCCTATGCCTCACGACAACTCAAAGAATATGAGAGGAATTATCCTACTCATGATTTGGAGTTGGCAGCAGTCGTTTTTGCGTTGAAGATCTGGAGACACTACCTGTATGGGGAGAAAGTGGAGATCTATACAGATCATAAAAGCCTCAAATATTTCTTCACCCAAAAGGAACTCAACATGCGGCAACGACGTTGGCTTGAGCTGTTGAAAGATTACGATCATACCATCCAATACCATCCTGGAAAAGCAAACGTAGTAGCTGACGCATTGAGTAGAAGATCATATGCGGGTACGAGTGCAATGTTTTTAACACAAAGGCCCATTTTGTATGACTTGCAAAGGATGGAGATAGAGATGAAGGCTCCAAGTACCCACATGATGATATCAAATATACGAGTAGAACCGACTTTAATCGATAAAGTTAAAGCTGCTCAAGCTACGGATATAGAGCTGATGCGTATGAAGAAGAAAGTGCAAGAAGGTGCTATTCCAGAAGCAAGAATCGATGAAGAAGGAATACTTCGAGTCAACTCCAGACTTTGTGTTCCTAACGATTTTGACTTGAAGCATAGAATAATGATGGAGGCACACAACACACCGTTTGCAATCCATCCTGGGAGTACCAAAATGTATCACGATCTTCGACATACATTTTGGTGGAGCAATATGAAAAGAGAGATCGCGGAGTTTATCTCGAGATGTTTAACTTGTCAACGTGTAAAAGCGGAGCATCAAGTACCAAAGGGTCCATTGCAACCACTTGAGATTCCGAAATGGAAGTGGGAACACATTACTATGGATTTTGTTACAGGTCTTCCCAAGGTTTCTCAAGGCATAGATGCGATTTGGGTTATTGTTGATAGATTAACCAAGTCCGCTCATTTCTTGCCGATACGTGAGACTTATTCCCTTGAACGTCTTGCTAGTATGTACGTGAACGAGATTGTGAGATTGCATGGCATGCCAGTATCCATAGTTTCGGATCGTGACCCAAGATTCACTTCACGATTTTGGGTTAGCTTGCAGAAAGCTATGGGCACGGATTTACGATTCAGTTCAGCATACCATCCTCAAACGGACGGACAATCAGAGAGGACTATTCAAACTCTTGAAGATCTATTAAGACTTTGTGTCTTAGATCTCAAAGGGAGTTGGGATAAGTACCTACCATTGGTGGAATTCTCCTACAACAACAGTTATCAGGCGAGCATAGGTATGGCTCCATTTGAGGCGTTGTATGGAAGAAAATGTCGTTCTCCAGTATGCTGGGACGAGGTGGGTGAAGCAACATTGTTGGGACCAGAATTGGTACGCATTACTACAGAGAAGATCCAAACGATTCGACAACGTATACAAACGGCACAGGATCGACAAAAGAGTTATGCGGATCTTCATCGGAAGGACGTGGAATTTAATATTGGGGATCATGTATTGTTACGTGTTGCACCATGGAAGGGAGTTACAAGATTTGGGAAGAGAGGAAAGCTCAATCCAAGATTTGTTGGTCCATTTGAGATTCTTGAGCGAATAGGAAATGTGGCATATAGACTCGCATTACCTCCAAGCATGTCTCGTGTTCATAATGTTTTTCACATATCTATGCTTCGTAAATATGTTAAAGACCCGAACCACATTATTGAGTTAGAACCAGACGAGATAGCTGAAGATTTAACGTACGAGGAGGTACCTGTTAAGATCTTGGATAGGAAAGAGCATGTCCTACGCACGAAGGTTATACCACAAGTTAAGGTTTTGTGGAGAAACCATGCTATTGAAGAAATGACCTGGGAGTTGGAATCAGAAATGAAAGCGAGGTATCCTCACCTTTTTGAAACATCAGGTACGTACGTCAATTTCGAGGACGAAATTTCATAAGGAGGGGAGGTTGTAAGACCCCAACTTATTAATGAATAAAATCAAATTTTCTCTAAATATTATTGTGAATAATAAGGGGTTAATTTGATATAATACTTTGGTTATGGGTGAAATGTGCAAATTTTGCAAAATAAGCAAGTGGTTATAAAATATTTATTTTTGGTCGGTGAATATTCGGTTGGTCGTGGAATATTCTTGCTGTCGGGGAATATTCGTACGACGACGCAGCCTTGTGTGGGCCCCATAACGGAAAGCGATTGGATGAAGAAAACGACAAGTATAAGTTGTTTATAAATAACGGCGTAGTTGTTACCGTTAATACTGTTGGAATACCCGGTGGTTAAAATACAGTAGCACACGGTATTGCACCAATTATTGATTCTTACGTAAGAAGGCACTACTCAATAATTGTTACAGTAGTTATTATTCAATATTTTATTTTATTGATTCAATAATTGCTGCGTTGATATTTTATATTATTGTTGTTTCAATAATTGTTGCTGCACAGTATTTTCATTTATCAGATCAATAATTCATATTATTTGAATAATATTATTAGATAACATTATTGGCAATGTCTAGAAAGTTCTGTCTAAGGAGAGGTTTGGTCATCTAATTGCGCGCCAGTAAGGAGAAATCCTTATTGGAAAGCCCCCTCTTTCCTAGGAACGGCCTGGTTGTCATAAATGTGATTCTGTAATATTATTTGTGAATAATTAATTATTGATTCATATGATAAGGAAATATTTATTTTATGTGGATATAAATGAGGGATATATTTTTGTGGTTAAAAATGAAGGAGTTAATGTTGAGGTTTTTGTCAGTATTTTTGTCGGAATGGAGGTATTAAAAATCAGGATTTTTGAGATAGTTTGCGGGGGTTATAATTTTTAATCCGACCGTTGGATCGTGGTAATTTTTGGATATGTTATACATATATAAGTTGAGTATATGTCCACAAATTTTGAACCGTTAAAAATGAACGTATGATTTATTACGAATGTGGTTGGTGAAGAAATGTGCTGAATTATATTTCAAATATGGTGGGTGGAAATAGTAGCAGGTAAAGCCATCAGGTTGCAGGTCAAACCTACCAAAATTTTCCTATAAATAGAGGGCTAAGTTAGAATTGAAAATCACACCAGAAACAAGTTTTCTCTCTTTCTCTCTCTAGATTATTGAGTGTATTTTGTGAGTATTTAGATACTTTGAGAGTTTCTATTCATCAGAGCAAGTTTCTTTCAGCCTTATACCGGTATTCCGACCAGAAGTACTGATATTTTGAGGTAAGGGATATTATTTTCTTCTTAATGATATTATTTTCTTCAATATCATTATGCTGAAATATTGATATGAGTTTTTATCAAATTTGGAACTTTTTGTGTCGGGGGTTACTATTCACGTATACGGCACTATTCACGTATACGGCACTATTCACGAATACGGCACTATTCACCGAAAAATAAAATTTTCCCTTTTTGTCCAAGATGTCTATTATGGTTACTATCTTTGATTGTATCCATGTTTTGATCTTTATTTTTGAATTCTGCTTCACAATTGATTATTATGAAGTATTATTGATCTTGGATAAACTGTTATACGAATCCCTACTATTTGTCCTTCTGTCTCATTGGATTCGTTCTCTTTAAGATATTTTTCATCATCCTCAGTCCTAAATGATGATATTACTGAATATCTTTGGCCTGTAGTGCAAAGATGTATAATTACTTGATGAATATCTTTGGCCTGTAGTGCAAAGATGAACAGGTGTTGAGATGAACATGACCGACTGATGATACAAATGAATATCTTTGGCCTGTAGTGCAAAGATGAATATTTGGTTAAAGATGATTATTAATTGATGTTACAGGGATAAAATATTGATGATGGACTTTTAAATCTTAGAAGATAGTAGAATTCTTTCTCTACTTGACTCTTCTAATGGTTTGCTGTTTCCGCTGCAGTTGTTGATCTAAAACTTGTTGTCGATTATATTTTATCAGATTTTTCCCTGTTGAAGACTAACGATAATTTGTTGTATATTATCTTAGTCATAATATTCTTTACTGGGCTAGTTGAGCTCACCCTTTTCCTTTTTGTTCCATTTTTCTTCTCAGGAGGTGAGAACATAGCAGGATCTAGTCGGGGTATGGAGTGATGGTTCTAGAAAGATGTATTAGCAGTCCTCACTATTTCTGTAAAATAGTGTTTGAATAATTGTAATGAGGATTTATTTGAGTGTGGATATTGTCTAGAAGACAATATTTGTATTTAAACTCACAGTATGTGTTGTCGTATTTTGCACGACAATTGTATTATTGAAGTTGTAGTTTGCTTTCTGTACCATGTATTTGGCGACTCAGAATGGGTGTTGTATACCTATTCTGGGGGCATCACATTGCAGGTCAAACCTACCAAAATTTTCCTATAAATAGAGGGCTAAGTTAGAATTGAAAATCACACCAGAAACATAAGCTTTCTCTCTTTCTCTCTCTATATTATGAAGCATATTTTGTGAGTTTTTAGATACTTGGTGAGTTACTATTCATTAGTGCAAGTTTTCTTCAGCATCATATCCGATATCCAGTCAGAAGTACTGCTCTTTTGAGGTAAGGGATTATAAGGGATAGTAAGGGATATTAAGGGATATTAAGGGATTTTAAGGGTTGTTATGATTTTCAGTTTCGTAATTTTTCTGATCTTCAAAAATTCTGGAAAAATTTGAAATGATA
Organism: Panax notoginseng; assembly: GCA_016801055.1. NCBI lineage: Eukaryota > Viridiplantae > Streptophyta > Magnoliopsida > Apiales > Araliaceae > Panax > Panax notoginseng. The sequence goes on from CM029012.1 coordinate 253,215,423, forward strand.
TTTTGATGAGTTTTCTTGATTGTGTCCAAAAATGGTGATTTTTGGATGTATAGATTGAGAGTTATGAATTTTATGAAAAAAGACTATTTTAAAAGTAATCGCTTATAATTCCTTGTGGCTAACTCCAAAATTGATGAAATTTTTATTGGGAGTACATGTATATGATAGAAGTATACTATGTAAATTTCAGAATTTTTGGACAAAAGTATAATTTTTGATAAATGTCTAAATATTCGGCTGTTTTGGCCATATGAAAAATAGTAAATGATTTTAAAAATTCTGAGAAAAATATATGTTAACTATGGGACTATATTATGCTAAATCCCAGAAAAGAAATATTTTTGGAACTGATTTGGTATTTTTCATGAAAATGGTCTAGTTATGAGTAAATGAATTAAATATGTTTTGTGAAAAAAGAAAATTGGAAAATAGGATTTTATGGCTTTAGAATCCTATATGAGGTATATGCAGATTTTTGATGAGAATTTTGGTTATTGATGATGAAATTGTAAGAGTTGGCATTTTATGATGATTAAATGCATTAATTAGTAAAGTGTAAACAATTAAAATAAATTGTTTATAAATTTAAGTAATGTTATTCTTTCAATATCATTATACCGAAATATTGGTATGAATTTTATTGTAGAATTTCTATCTTTTGTGTCGGGGTTACTATTCATGAGTTACGAATATTACTCTTGAGATTAAAACTATATGTTGATCATATTATTTTTATCATCATATATAACATTTTTATAACCCTGATGTTGAAATTCTCTTTCACTGGAGTGTAAAGATGGGTAGATTATTGGTATGATCATGACTAGGGTTCTCTTTGGCCTGTAGTGCAAAGTTGAATTGTGACTGGTATGATCATGACCATTGAATTTATAATTGAATATCTTAAGCTTAAGTGCAAAGGTGAATTGATCAACATGGTTATAATTATTGTTTATATAAATTCTGAAATGATTATATATTCTTTGAGGTATTAATATATTTGGCATGTAGTGTAAATATGAATTGTTGAGAAATATCTTTGGCCTGTAGTGCAAAGATGAATTGTAGATGAATATCTTTGGCCTGTAGTGCAAAGATGGTCTGTTGATGAATATCTTTGGCCCGCAGTGCAAAGATGACCTGTTGTTGAATATCTTTGGCCAGTAATGCAAAGATGAACTGTTGACGAATATCTTTGGCCTGTAGTGCAAAGATGACTTGTTGATGAATATCTTTGGTCGTAGTGCAAAGATGGATTTATTAGTATGATTATGAACAGGAACTGTGATTTGGTATAACCATGATCTTTGATGTTTCAGGTAAAGACATGTGATGAAAATATTCTTCGTCCTGGGTGCGAAGAAAAATTTAGAATCACAATTATGATTATGAGTTATTCATATGATTGTGGAAAGGAACTGTTGATTGATGTTACAGGGATAAAACATTGTTGATGAATTTTTAACATGGAGAAGATAATAGACTTTATAGTCTATCTGACTCTTCTAATGGATTGCTCGTTCCGCTGCAACTATGGTTGAAATTTTTTATCATCTACCATATGTTCTAAATCTCTGATTTATTATTGATGAAGACTATTGATAATTTATTTATTTTTAGTCATGATATTCTTTACTGAGCTAGTTGTGCTCACCCTTTTGCTTCACAATTCCTTTCAGGTAATAAGAGTGTAGCTGGGTCGAGCGAGGGTAACAAGGGAATAGAACGGTGGTCATCATTTAGTAGTTATATTTGGTGAAGAAAATAGGGTGAGGCGAACCCAACGTTGGAAGGGTGTTTTGCCACTATAATACAAGATGTCTAACGACATACAACCTCGTGTCATCATAAGACATGATTGTGCACATCCGCTTGCCGAGTATATCTACAAGCACTACCTATATAATCTTGGTGTTTGTTTGAAGTATAATTCTCAGTTAGATACAGTGGAGATAATGATAAGTCAAGAGAAGACTCCCATTGGGAAGAATATGATAGTAATCTTCTCGTTTTTCTTTGGGGTCTATTGGGTCAACCAAGGATAATTCTGTGGCCATATGATATCTATCATAACCTAGACGCGTGGCCTCCCATGTACGAAGGTTTTCTTGAGTACTTCCCAAAGATTCTAATTTCTAAAACAGTTTTTGACTGTACCTTTATGTAAGGTACCTTTGTGAGGTGCTGACACATGATGGTGTCCAATGTCACATTTGGTATATATTTGTATCCAAACTCACGGCATATCTGTTGTTGTATTTTGCACGATAATTGTGGTAATAAAGTTGTAGTTATTTTCTGTACCATGTATTTGGCGACTCAGAATGGGTTGGGTGGAATGGACCTATTTTGGGGTTGTCACAGTGATGATTACCGGTCAAAGATATGATAAGAGACAATCTGTATAATGGACCAATCCAATGACTAAGCCCAATAATAGGGGTGGTCCAGGCTGACCGGATCCAACCGAAATAACCCAATAACATAGCCAAATAACGGGGCCCAAATCATTTGACCCAACAGGAAAAAAGTAACATAGTCCAAAGGACGAGTCCATTCGGTCTGGCCCAATATGAAAACTATTATGGCCCAACATTGCCCTCTAGTCTTTTAGTAAACAGGATGTTTAGTGGAAGATTGTAAATAATATAAGTCCATAGCAAAAGGAATTTGTAATAAACTAAAGGGGACTAAAAAGAATCTCACCGAGACCCAACTGATAAGCAACAATCATTAATTCAAATAGATCCGGAAGCCCAAATGGCACATGCCCATCAGCCTTAAGGACGAAAAATGAAGATCCAATGGACGCCAGCCCACTCTGGATAACCCAGTAAAATCAAAATCGAACGCTACCTCTTCCTCTCTCACATCATTACCTCCAATTAATGCGCCGCCCTTGATTTTCGTCAAAAATTTGAAAAGACCACCCACTATAAAAGCCAACTTTTCCCAATTCTGACGGCTTTACCGGCTTAATTTGAATTTGGTACACCTATTGTTCTCTCCTTCCTTCCGATTTCTCTCTTACCTGCAAGATCTTAGCAATGGCGTCTCAGCATTCTAACAACACCACCCCCATTCCTGCAGTTCCGATTTCCACCATTCCTCCCAGTCACAGCCCTACCAAGACGGTTTCAAACCCAAACCCCCAAACCGCTGCTATCCCTGCCAGGAACCCCCCAAACCCACTACCCAACCCCACCACCGGTCAAAGTCCAACTGGAACCATACTCAACAAACGGTTCAGCCCACTATCCGGCCCAATACTCCATAGGCCCCAAATAAAGATATTATCCACCCATTGGGTCGGCCCAATGAACCGACCCACTACTTTCAAGACCTACCCAACATGTCTAAAGTATTATGGCTCAACAATTTTGTTGGGATAATGAGAGAGGAAGAGATGAAGAGTTTAAAGTATGAAAAAAATAGGCAGAGTAATGAGGGGTAATTTTAGAAAAATTGTCATTAATTCTTTTAAATTTGAACAAACGTTAAATAATTAGGGATAAATAAAAAATTCTAAAACGTCAAATAATTAAAGACAAAAAGAATACTATATATGTGAGTGGACAATTACACTGAGTTTTGAATATGTGTACGTCTTGTTGTTGACGCTCTCCCAAGTCCCAATCAACAACCGGTGCATGTTAGAGTTACAGAAGAAACTGATAAATCTCTTTAAAAAGCACACGATGATGTAAAAATTTCGATGAAGAAGAATTATTATTTCACCAAAGGGTAGGTTTCGAGAGTAATTTGTTAAGAATTGATGGTACGTGTGGTGTGGTGTGGTGTAGTGATTAAAGAGAATGAGTTCAACGCCTGATTAATAATTTAAACCTTTTGAGTGAAGTTTAGTTATGAACATGCGTACGTGTTAATAAATTACTTTTAACTTAGCCATAACTAATTACCAATCCACTTATGATTATGTTGTACAGATTGTACAATATTATTTTTTATAGGAAAATGATCCATAGAATACGTTCAACTAACGCTCATCCAGCCGTCTAAAATTAGAGTGAATGGCTGCATGAGGGCCCAGCTGCTAGCTGCTACTCTCTAGCGCCCAGACAAATTTTTTTTGTTGGCCGCTACTCCTTATAGCGGCTAGTCAAAATACTGTTTTGACTGACTGCTAGAGGGAGTAGCGGCCAACAAAAAAAATTTGGCTTAATTATTGATTATACTGATTATCCTCATATATACTACTTATTAATTAGAAAAATAAAATAATAAAAAATTATAAGTATAATCAATAATTATCCTTATACTTATTAATAAAATAAGTATGTTTAAGGATAATTAATAATTATCGTCTTATCATTTTTAATTATAAAAAGAAAATAGTGATTGAATTTATATTATATTTCTACTCAAATATATAAACTCAATCACTATTTTCTATTTATATATAATTAAAAATCATAAGACGATAATCAATAATTATTCTTATACATACTTAATTTGTTAAAAAGTATAAGGATAAATATAAAAATAATTACTGATTATCCTTATAATTTTTTATTATTTTATTTTACTGATTAATAAGTAATATGTATAAGGATAATCGGTTAATAAGTATAAGGATAAGTATAAAGATAATTACTGATTATCTTTATAATTATCCTTATAATTTTTTATTATTTTATTTTACTGATTAATAAGTATGTATAAGGATAATCAGGATAATCGGTAATTAAGTCAAAAAAATTTTATTGGCCGCTACTCCCTCTGGCGGCCAGTCAAAACACAGTCGCTACTCCATCTGGCGGCCAGTCAAAACACGGTCGTTTTGACTGGCAGCTAGAGGGAATAGTGGCCAACAAAAAAAATTTGGCTGGCCGGAAGTAGCGGTTGGTCCCTCATTTCAGCCATTCACTTTAATTTTGGAGAGTTGGATGAGCGTTAATTGAAATAGTTTTTGATCTGGCTAATATATTCTATGGATCATTTCTTTTTTTATATATATATATATTTAAATAACTGAATTCTATAAAAATTTTAGTTAAAATAAATATTATATATTTGTTGGGAGTTCAAAGAACACCTGTCTGTGTAGAACTACTATTTGAAAGTAGTACAAAATTCTCGATTGATATCTTTTACTTAATTTGCATTAATAAATTATAGTACGTAGTAATATTATAACAATAATAATACTAGTGATTACAAACAACTTTTATATAGACAGAGGCATGACCTAAAGATGACACCATATAATTATTTACCCACGTCATTAATAATCCTCAAAATTTTAAATAAAGGAACTGATTGAGCGTGTTGTTATGTTCTGCAGAGGAGATATTTTGTTTACTTCTCTCGTTTATTTTTCCTTTGGTACACTTGCAAATAATTAGGAAATTCTCTTCGTGCTAATTCAGTCTCAATCACACACGAGTCCTATTATGTATTATCAAATTTTTTTGTCGAATTATAATTACGACGTATATTATTATATAATATACGATATATTATATTATTAAAATATTAACAATTATATATAATTATTCACGTAAACTCGCAATAAAAAATGAACATTCAATAGTATTTTTCAACTCGAGATTAATTTAATTCTAATTAGTTTTATTCATTGCAAAAACGCCTAATCACTTTTCAAAATTACAGAAACATGGCATGGTGAACGAACATTATCATTCACAAATGTAGTGGAGATGAGCATGCCTAGCTAGCTACCTATTTGAGCAACTTAATTAATTAATATATAGTTATATACTAATTAACCAACTCTACTCATTAAGTCATTCTAGTTCTTCGTTTTCATTATCTGTTTGGCTTTCCATTTATTCTAATTCATAAATTTATTTCTCCATTAGAATTGAGTTCATATGCAAAATTTATTATTATTATTATTATTATTATTATTATTATTATTATTATTATTATTTCATATATGTCCATAACATTTATTAGAATTGTAGTTATAGTGGCGTGAAATTAAAGTTTTTTTAGGACTAATAATATTATATGAAAACATCTCAATGGGGTGGGGGTAAATCTGAAAACATCTCAATGGGGTGGGGGTAAATATTCCTAATTTTGAAACAGACTAAAAAATAATAATTTTAAAGAGAGGCAGTATATTAGAATAATGATCTCTCCCATTGACCTTTGCTAGTTAAATTTTATTTTCTTGGTAAAGAAAATGATCATTTTTGGACTAGGGTGGTAGATTAATTAAGAATATATATATATATATATATATATATATATATATATATATATATATATATATATATATATATATATATATATATGGATGACAATTGATAAGCACATAATAAGAAAAGAATGGTTGGACTAATTATCTTTATAATTAATATTGAGTTTGGATTTAAGGAATGAGAGAGTGGACGGAATGAAATATATTTTTAGTGTATGTTTAGTTGGTGGTGGTGGGTATTGCCATATAATGACAAAATTATTATATATACTGAAATATATTTTATTCCACATTCTTTGTATGAAATAAAAAAACAAAAATATATGTAATGAATATTCATTTCATTAAAATGATTTATCCTCCGAAAATATTTATCAAATACACCATTTATATTTTATTCTTTATTTTATTTTATTTTTTCAATTCAAACATAGCATTATCTCTCCTAGATGAAGCTTCGTTTGCCTACTAGCTCAGTTGTAGCCTCTAGGCCTTCTACTTCTTCATGCATGCACAAGAGTGTGAATGCATTATGTGTTTATGTTGAACGGAATATATATATATATATATTATATATATATATATATAAAATTGTTGCTTGGTCCAAAAAAGAGGACAAGGCCATCTTCATATTTTCACATTACTTTATGGGAGAGGGAACAAGAGAACATTATGGATAATTTCAAACTTTGGTTGAACTTTTACTACAACTGAACTCACTATCTTTGAATGCACGCACTATATATCCTCCTCTTTAAGACTTTAGTACTATTCTAGTACTGGTATTATTTATGTATGTAACCGCGTTTTCACAGTCTTTCACAACTTCAACGGCCTAAACTTAATTCATATATTTTGTTCACTCATAAAAAACTGGGGGACTATGTAGTGCTACTTACTCCATTCCATAAAAAATTAAATCACTCGCCTGTCGTGTGTTCGGGATTGTTTATCCTAGGCGCGACTAAGGTGATCCGGTGTATGTTGACTAGTCCAAAACAATTGTCATCGTGCTGACAGAATATGTACAGAATTATCTTTCTGGTTTCTTGGCCCCAATTTTTGATTTTTACTGTTATTGTAAAAAGTCCTCCTCCTAACGCCAATATTAACGCCAAGTTTTGTCCGTAACGAGATCACAAGCCGGGTGATACCTCCGGTGATCATATATTTATAGTTGATCTCATCAGTTTAATAGTTGATCCCCGAATTACAATAGGACTCCTAAACATCTATGTTTGGGTCAAACTCAATCTCCTTAAAAGGAGAAAGTTAGATATAATCCAAACACCTTCCTTGAGAGTTGATATTTAAATATGGTTAAGACTAAAATTTTTAACCATTCAAACTCCTTATCACATCAGACTTCATACAAGGAATAACTGTTTGTATGGGCCCAAGTCACGCGAACACCTCTGAGCAGATCTGGATCCCAACCCAAAGGACTTGGTTGTCCGACCTCGAACACCACCAACTCCGCTACTGGCTTCGGCCCATTGGGCTAGACAGATTCTTTATAAATACGACTTTCGGCCCATATGAGAGTCGACAGATCACATCCGAACACCCCTATATATATATATATATATATATATATATATATATATATATTCTATTGGGAGTCAGTTGATCCATGATTTAACTATATAAGCCATTGCTTATATATGATACTTAAAAGGGGAAATAATGAAGGTAAAAACAAGAAGATATTTATAAGATTCTCTTCCTCTTTTTGTCGGATCCGGATCCTCTATGAAAATTTCTCTGTGAGGATCTTGTGAGTGTTTTGTTGTGGGGTTGATAACACATTAAAAAGGAGATTCAATAGCTCACAACACTTTTTTGTCTGTGTATCAAAACGACGACGTTTTGATATAATTTTTTTTTACAAATTGACAGAAAATTAGAAGCCACCAAACGCAGTTTATTTTTACCAAACAAACGAAGTAAAGTAAAAAGAGTACATTTAAAATAATATTTGAGTTGTGACGATGATTGTCTCCGTTGAGTAGTGGATTAAGAGAGGTAAAGTAAACCAATTATTAATAATAAAAAAAGATATAAAGGAATATGTAAATAATAATAATTGATAGGTCTAGAATATTTTCTTGATTGACCCAGCCGACCCAATGGTTAGAGTAAATAATAATAATATTTTCAATGGTGAGAGTAAACTCTTTTTATGGTACAGATAAATACAAATAATAATAATAATAAATAATAATATAAATAAACAAACAAAAACAATAATAAACGAAAAATAACTAAAGCCACAGTGAAAACATTAACGATAATTATAACCGATATATTTATTCATTTTTTTGAGCCAAGTTTATAGTTATCCTAATATTAATAGCAAGCTAAGTTATTAAATATATCCTAATATTATACTAACGACGTCATTTTGATACATAGACAAAAAAAAGAGTTATGAGATATTGGATCTACTTTTTGATATGTTATCAACCCTATAGTCAAACTCTCACAAGATTCTCACAGAAAAATCCGGATCCCTTTTTGTCAGTTTCCGGACTAATTTGTTTTTACTATTAGCTAGCTAGTATCGATTTTTGGGAGAGCAAACTGAGTAATTATAACCTCAGTCAATACTCTCTCTCTCTCTTAATTAAAGAATATGGATTAAAGACAATTTATCACCTGTCGCAACAGGTTGTACATATTGAGATTAACCGTGTAAATTATTTAATTTATACCTTTCAATATTGAGATTAACGGTGTAGATTATAATTGTTAAAATAGTATCCGTGTCAACTGATTGTCACCGATAAAAACCATATATATATATGAACATGAAGAATCTTGTACTCTCTCTCTCTCATAAACGTGAGCTCGCAGGTGCTTAGAATTGGTCACATTTGGTAGGCAGGTGCCATCAAATTCGGTATTTACCTAGTGCATGTCAACCCTTCATAGTTTGCCATTTTCATCATTTGTCAAAGACATGAACAAGAAGACGTTTATGTATATATGGATCCGGTTAATATAAAATTTATTTTTTGATAAATTGGTCAATTGACCAATAGAATATTGACACACATAGAGTCTCGCCTGCGTGTCAGCACCCAATTGACCAATTGACCAACTTACTTTAAAATAAATTTCATACTAACCACTTCCTATATATATATATATATATATATATATATATATATATATATATATATATATATATATATATGACCTACAAATTTTACTCGCTCGCTTCCACGAGTTTCATTTACAATATTAAGCATGTATTTTCGGTTTCCATGTGACACGTCATCTGAGAACTTCCATCGATCATCACTCAAAAATATATTGACTATATATATATATATATATATATATATATATATATATATATATATATATATATCACCCAATTAATTTTATGGTAACATGTAGACTGTACATAAAAAATAGGCAAACATAGAGCTGTTAAATTA